>CAXKVY010002218.1:0-13950 GCA_964058915.1 Tetropium fuscum
GTAGGTACCTACATAAAAATAAAGTCAATGGACAATAGGTACCTACTTATGTAATAAACTAGACAGCGTTTTCAGTTTTGTAAATCCCAATAAAAAACCTAACTTAGATCGTTGCATTTAGCATTTATATTTATAACCTAGCGGCCTCAAGCACTGGAATATTTTTTGGATAAAATTATTTGAGAAATGTCTTTAAGTGGAGGATGTAATAGGTACCTACCTACCTCAGTACACGTCAGTACCTACTTCGAGCAGCCCATAAATCAACTTTTTTTTTTGTTAAAGTCGGCTCTGCTCTAACACCCACTATCCATTTTTGCCGACAAATAATATATTCCTTCAATTTTTTTAACATGCCTATCCTATCTCGTAAATAAAGCGAGGTCTGGTGGAAATCTACGTTTTTCAGGTTTCATGCGAAACGAACAAACATGTTTGCTAACCACCATACTCTTTTATTTCAACTCTCGTAGCGATGTATACCTACATAGGTAGGTATATAAATAATATATTAGCAATTCCCGCGAACACGCCACTGTAAGATATGCGAACCTGATCCTATTCGATCGGAGAGATACGATTCCAATAAGTTAAAAAGAGATATACTGCTCGAATATTCGTTATTGGAAAGGTCGTGGATCGGCGTTGCCGCTTTTAACTATAAAAATAGATGTTTACGTAATTGTCATATTTAAAGTAGACGAAAATAAATGTAGAAACGTAACATCTTGGCCTATAATTATATTATTGTGTGCACAATTATTATTTAATAACATTCATAAATAATATATACAACTTTAATATAGTATTGTGGAATTTGATATTTTAATTGAATACTGAGAAAATTGAGAATTACATGTGGTAACTGCGCGGTATCTTATATGGGGTCAGTTAACTGCATACATATTGAATGAACTGTAGGTAAGATATTTGTAAAAATAACTAAGTTTTACAAAGAATATAAAAACAAATGCTTTACCTATATGAAAACATTGCTTATTTATTATAAAAAAAACAAACAAACTTAATTTACAAAAGTTAAAGCAACTTAGCATTAGGTGTATTTGCCAAAATATTTATAATTAGGTTATGTTCCCACTTTTTGCGTTTGTGTTCCTTTTCCCATTTGGAAGGTCGTTCAGCTTGTATACGTCTTCCTGATTTTAATAAGCCTCTTGCTGTTCTTCTGACTATATAAGTAGATTGTACTTTAATTTTCTTTACTATTTCTTTTTCGGAAATAAGGGCTGTCGCCTGATTTAAGCGGGCTGTCGCCAAGCGGGCGAAAAATTGAGTAATTACTGTTTTTCACCCTAACTTTTGTCACCAAATTCAAATTGCCTACGAAAGAAAAAATGCCTACGCCCATGAGAAACATTGCGCAGGTCAGGGTTGTCGGTCGTTGAACTACACATACTTAATAGAGATACTGTAGTAAGTTATATTATTTCAAATTTACCTACACGAGTCTCTAGATCCGTAGAATCAAGTAAAACGCCTCAGCTGTAGTCGTAGCATTGACATAATTGTGCCTTTTATCATTATCCACGCATACTATGATGTTAAACGTCCGGAAATAAAATATAACGTACGCGAATTTAAAATTATGGCGAACTCGCCGAGGACAAATTAGCAGTCGATTGAACCAAACTCGTCCGGTTCGTACAAGATGCGGGTTAAAGTTTAGTCTAGATCCTCTATCAGCGTACCAGCTCGGCGCCTGGCTTCGTTTAATGGCTCTGCCAGCGTGAATATTTCTCTACACGGCCGTATAACTCTGACTCTATTGCGAACGTTAATACAGCGGTTATATAAAAAGCAACACTAATCATTACATGTCGCTTGCGAAATGCTCCGCGCGCTAAACGAGTGCCGGGATTAATATTTATCAATATATTAATAAATATATTTTTACTTCAAACAAATGACTGGATCCAGTAATTGACAGGGGTGTCAATTATTGATTCAAGAGGTGTCACTAACTGATACGTTCTTGTTTGCAGACATGGCCCCCAGAAAGAATTACACACAACAGCAAATGAATGACGCGGTTTCAGCTCTGCATAAAGGAATGCCAGTAGCTACAGATGCAAAAACCTATTATGTTCCTAGAGTAAACCTATTGTACAAATCGTCAGAAAAATTGCCTGTAGAATGCCGAATTTCCAAGCTCAATTTTAACTACAAATGAAGAATCGCTCCTAGAAACTGGATTTTATCTCTAGCTAAAGTTCATCATCCTGTTACTAAATTACAGCTTCTTGATAGTGTACAACTTATTTTCAAAAACACCAATAGAGAGCACCCGTTCATAGATACCGACCAGTACGTAAATGGTATTCATCTTTTTAAAAGCATCACCCAGAAATTAGTGAAAGGGTATCCGAGAATAGGGTATCCGGGTAACATCTGCTAGAGAAAAAGTGTCCGAGGAAAATCTTGGGTCATGGTTTTAAGAGATTGAAATCTACCTAAAATCAAAAAATCTCTCTGATATTACTAATGAAGCACCAAGAGTTTTTAACTGCGACGAAAGTGCCTTCTTTGTACAGCCAAAAGGAGACAAACTGTTGGCCAAGAAAGACAAAAGTGTTTACAATGCAGGCACGAATAATGACAAATAAAACCTCACTGTTTTAATAACCGCCAATACCGCAGCAGATTTTGGACCTCCGATGGTACTGTTCAAGCATGAAAGAATCAGAGGATGGATGGACGTGTGGGTCGACTTTTTTTTAATACATCACTAACGTTTTCACGCCATAGTTGGAAAAGAAGAAAACTCAAAAACCTATACTCAAAATGGAATAGAACTCTTCGCCTTATTTCCAAATTCAACGCATTTGACTCAACCGATGGACGTTTCTGTCTTTAGACCGTTGAGGATATTTTGAAAAATACTGTAAGGGATTGACATATTAGCAAAAAATTGAAATGCAATGCTTTCAAAGCTCATCGATCTAAATCTAAACGTCTGATTGATGAGGCTTATAGAATATTTATAAAGGAATCTGAGCGATCATTATCTGGTAATCCCAAAAAGTTTTGGAACTTTATTAATAAAAAGAAAGGTTCCTCACGTATCCCTTCTGTAATGTTCTATAACGACAGTGAACTTTCCAGTCCTACTGATATCGTTAATGCGTTCGGTGACTACTTTAACAGCGTCTTCATTCAATCACAACCAGTTAATCGATCTGAGTTTTCTTTACACAACAATCTAGGGCTTACTGAATATCTCATATGAAGATGTTTTACAAAATTTGAAACGATCTAAGGATACTTTTACAAATGAGCGTAGATGGTATTCCTAGCATATATATATATATATATATATATATATATATATATATATATATATATATATATATATATATATATATATATATACATATATATATATATATATATATATATATATATATATATATATATATATATATATATATATATATATATAAAATGCTAGTTAGGTTTTATATAGCGAGCGCTTAGGTTTTATATTCCATGCGTCATTCTGCTTAGTCAGTAGTTTTCTGTTTAAAATATCTTATTACATACAATAAGGGTACCGTGTGATGATTAATTTTTGTACATTATTCGAACAAAAAACATATATTTGCCCAATACCGAAAAAGGGAAATCAAAATGATGCATCAAATTATAGAGGCATTTCACTATGTAATTTATCTAAAATCTTTGAAACCATACTGTATAGTAAACTTTACTACTCTACCAGGCAGCTTATTTCGTCACGCCAACATGGTTTCATACAAAGGAGGTCAACGATATCTAATTGATCGGTTTTTACTCAATATGTCACTGAGGTTTTGGATAATAGAGGACAGGTCGATGTCGTCTATCCTGACTTCCAAAAAGCATTTGATCAGATTGACCATTAACATTCTCCTTTTGAAACTAGAAAGTATTGGTTTTTCTGAAGCATTAATTAAATTATTCACCTCCTACTTAAGCGATAGACACTTTATGGTCAGATATCAAAATTTCAATTCAATACCATTCTCTCCAATTTCGGGAGTTCCACAAGGTTCAATCTGGGTCCCATATTGTTTTTATTCTTTATTAATGATCTTCATCACATCAAAGGACTGCGATTGACCATCTAATCCTATTAACGTACGCCGGCGGCCATTTGAGAGTGCACGAATTTGAAAATGATTGGTCATTACAGGCAGTTGCAGACGTGCTAAATGTGAGTAAGAGTTCTATATTCAAACTCAAACAGAAATGGAATGCAGTAGAAAACGTTCGCTACGTCCACGGCGGAGGGCGTCGTAAAATAAGCACTGTGGAGCAAGACAATCTCTTCCTAGACCATCTTAGAACGAATCCTTTCGAAACAGCAGTGACGGCCTGTTTCGAAACGGAGTTTCCTGGATCTGTAAAGTCTGCAAGGCGGCGGGTGAAGGGTACAGAGTTACGAAATTATGCGGCAGCAAAGAAGGTATTTTTGGAGCCAAGGCATAAAGAACAACGTCTTAATTTTGCGAACCAGTTTGTCGGTAGGCCCGACGACTTTTGGAATAATGTCATATTTTCCGACGAAAAGGTCTTTCAGTCATGTCATGATGGTTCCATCCGCGTCTACCGACCTCAGAATTCGAGGTATGAAGAGAGGTATATTAAACCTACCGACCGGAGTGGACGTTTTTCCATCAATGTTTGGGCATGGATAAGTTCTCTAGGTCCCGGTGTTTGCTGGAGGATAGCGCCTTACCGGACAGAGTTACATACGCATATTGGACAATATTATGCTGCCGTCCGTCACTATGTTGTATCCCCAGAATTTTATTTTCCAGCAAGATAATTGCTCAATTCATACATCAAGAATTGTAACTAACTGGATTAATAAACACAACATAAACGTGCTACCTTGGCTCTCAAAGTCGCCCGACCTAAACCCAATTGAAAATGCATGGTCGATGATTGTTAAGAATATTTATAATAGACCTGGTAATAGACATTTCCGCCCAGCAAATGCCGAAGAATGATGGGGAGCAATTGAAAATGCTTGGGACAATATCAACGTAGATTACACGAGGACACTTTTTTCATCAATGATACGTCGATTGCAAGGTGTAATAGACTCAAATGGCGCCTGGACGAAATATTAATTTTATACAGACCTACTCGCGTTGGAGTTTTGTAGTTTTAAGTTACTTAATTTTTATAATTTAGTTTATTTTGAACATTTTTGGGACGTTCTCTGTTAATTTGGATTTTTTTTTGATAAAATAATAATAAACTTTTTAATTTTGATAAGTAATAATTAGATTAATCTGATATAAGAGTCGTGCACTTGGCCGCCAGCGTACAACAGAGTCGGATTACCTCAGGGTCCCTATGTGGGCCCTGTCCAATTTTTCTGCTCATAACTAATCAACGCTAACGTACTTTGCGTGATTCGTAAGAGGGTTCAAATTCTGCCAGTACTAACAATATTACAGCCAATTACATACTAAAAATACTTCCTCGTGCTTTGTCATTGGATCCAATTCGCCATCCGTTTCGAGAGGTAATTTTCGTCGGGACGTCGGGCAGGGCTGTTTTTTTTTTAGGTAATCGGGGGCAGCGCGCGTACGATCCCATTAGCTAATGGGTATTCCCGGCGGGACACTTGTCACGCGAACTTCCCGTAGTCCGGCGGTGGGCCTGCCGCACCCCGCCCATGTAACCCGGATCGGTATGATATGCCGGCTATAAAACGAAGGGTAGCGGAATGACAGTGGAAATAAGGCAGTGGCGATCGTGATTAGATGGGTTGGGCCGCGGTTTTAATTTTAGCCCTGGAAATAACGGTGTCTTGGAGACGCTCCTCTAATTTTACGGAAAGATACAAATTGTAACCAGTGAAAAGGGCCATAAAGTTTCGCATCACGAGTGACAGGACTGCCTTAATTAATTTAAGCGGCAGCAGTTTTAGAAAGGTAGATATCCCAGTACTTACATTTGTGGGATACATTTACAAGTTTGGATATTACTCGGTTGGATGAACCAACGGTCTTACTTCGCGGTCTAAATTCACTCAAGCCTCAGGGTTACTACAGTGTTCGGTACTTGGCCCTATCTTTATTATAAGGCTTATCAACGATTTGCGAGATATTTTGATCTCGATTTTGATGTAGGTTTATCTGAATTGATCTCTGATGAAGATAATCAGGGAAAATTAATTACTTTATTACAGGACTTGGCTGTCGAGAATAACCGAATGGTGTAGAGTGAAGGCGTGGATACTTACCCTTGTGGGATACATTTTGAAGTTTCGATATTACTCGGTTGGATGATCCGATGGTCTTAATTCGCGTAAAAAGTCTCAGGGCACTACAGGGTTCGGTACTTGGACCTCTGTCTCTCAGAATACTTATCAACGATTTGCGAGATATTTTTATCTCGATTTTGGTGTGGGATGATCTGAATTAACCTCTGATAAAGATATTTAAGGGAAATTAAACACTATTACAAGACATCGCGACTATAATCGAGTGATTTCGAGGCCTTTCTTAAGATGCACCGACGAAGCAGAAATTATCCATACAATAATTGCTTTATTAAAGACTTTTTGCTTTGCGTTTCTGGTGCATGGAACGCGGGGGGGATGACGAGAGCGTTAAAAAGGGAGTCCCGAACGGCAAACTGTTGATTCTATCATTAGGCAGTGTTTGCTGAATTAATGGCGTCGAGACGGAGACTGACGCCAATCCAGACGAATCTGGCGCCGGTACGTATAGTCATCCAGCATCGGAACTGGGGCAGGTCTGCCGACGGGGCTGCAGGCGCGGGGTGTGTAGCGTATGGGAAAAAACTTGGAGTATGCGGACGCGATGACGGAAGCGGCCTGTGATCTTTATCGATATTTATCCGGAAATAATTATCAATCTTTTCCCTTTTCTGTTCTAAATAACTTACAGCAATAGGGACCTAATGAATCTAAGCGGGTTCACATCCCCATTCGGAGATTCGCAGGAGCCGATAAAATTACGGGTCGCGCGGCGTAAAAACCCTAACAAGCCGCCTTATTTGTTATTACCGCTCTAAAATATAGGGCGGCATACTATATCACATGCTTGATTTACTTTGCGACGTGTCGAAGGTGATCCGTAACGAAGACGGATCGCCCTTTTGTCATGCGATTCCCTGTTATTAGGGGGTGGACGTCGCGTAATTTGACACTTCTTAGGTTTTATATTCAAATTACGACGTCCGCGGCCACTAATTCACGGTCGTTTTGACGAAGCGGACGGCTAACAATCCGGGCTCGTTACCGCCTTATTACCGGAGTTGCATCTATTTTTATAAGCAGCGTCCCGCGCGTATTTTCACCACCCACCCATATCGCGATGTTACGCTATAATTACCCGTTGTCATTAAAATATATTTAAACATGAATTGAGTGTGCTGACTAGATGTATTCATCTATCACAATCACGTTTATCTAGGTCAGGTGCAGTTCTGCATTTTTATAGCGTGACCTAGCCCAAGCCCCAATATATACGAGTGATTGCTCTCAGGCGATCACTCGAGACTCGTTATAAGAAAAGTTTCATAAAATGTATCTAATACAGTACTGGTATGATGTTTCCCTAACTGAATACGCGAATACGGAATACGACGGGCTGCAACTATGATTTTTTTAAATTCCCCAAACAGTTATTCTGCTCTGGCTGGATATTTGCTGGTCTGGAGAAGCATCTGCTACAACGAGCGCTCATTGGTATTGATTATCTCATTATTGTCTGCACTATATATCACAAGAGTGCGCCGACATATTTCCATATTGTTTTTTTTTTAATAGAAAACGCCCTATGGACGTTGAACATTGTAACTATATTAAATCTATCTAACAATTTTTTCCTAATAACTAGACCTCAGCTGTTCAGTAGGTAAGTATCCAGTGACACACTCCACATAACACTAATCACTTGGTTCATGTGACAGACATATCATGCTTAGAATTCTAGGCACTTTCACTGTCACTACACTAATTCGAACGGTTTTAGTCTCTTTAGCCGTCGAACAAGTCCGTTGTTGTCGAGTAGTGATATCACTTCGACGTTTTCGTGGTTTTCTAGCCTCTTCTGATGTTTGCCTGCAAACCTCTAAATCTCATCTTCAACCATAGGCATATTCAGGTCACGATGGATGTCTTCATTGCGAATGTACCACGGCGCTTTGACGATGCTTCGAAGTACTTTATTCTGAAACGTTTGAATTAATTTGATGTTGGATTTCTTAGTGCATCCCCAGAGTTGGATGCCATAAGTCCATACGGGCTTCAGAATTTGCTTGTAGATAATCAGTTTGTTGTGTATTGACAACTCAGAGTGACGTCCAAGGAGCCAATACATTTGTATGAATTTGAGGTTTAAATGCTCACGTTTCTTCTTCACATGGGTTTTCCATCGAAGTTTTGCATCTAGGGTCATGCCTAGATACTTTGCTTCGTTGGCATGTGGGATTGTTTGCTGGTTGACAATCACTGGAGTATAGTCATATTTCTTGTTGGTGAAATTGACGTGAATCGTTTCGCTTCATTTAGTTTGATGCGCCATTTCTTTGTCCAAGTGGTGACTACTCCGTCGCTTTGTGGGATGTCGTTGGTGTACAGCAGGTAGAGAACAGGTCCAAGGACACTGCCCTTAGGTACTCCAGCACAAATCTTCTTGAGGTCAGAATATTCTTCTCCATATTTAACTCTGTGGCGTTCAGTAATGTATGACTGAAGAATTTGGCTTATTTGTCGTGGCAAATATTTTTCTAGTTTATATTCCAGGCCCTGATGCCACACTCGGTCGAATGCTTGGGCCACATCTAGGAATATCGTTGCGCAGATCTTTTTCTCTTCTAGTGCTCTCTCAATTACATCGGTAATTCGATGCACTTGATCCACAGTTGAATGCTTATTACGGAATCCAAACTGGTGAGACGGAAGTTTGAGTCTCTGCAAAAGGAGCTATTCTAACAGTTTGGATATAATCGGCAGTAAGGAAATTGGTCGGTATGATGTTCTATTTTCAGGAGGTTTGCCAGGTTTGGGAATCATTATTACTTCAGCAATCTTCCACTGTATTGGCACGTATCGGAGTCGTAGTGCTGCATTGAAGAGATGCGTCAGTTTCATGATGCCTTTGCGGAGCAACTCCTTCAGTATTTGTGCAGTTATTAGATCATAACCTGGAGCTTTCTTTGTACTGAGATTGTTTCTGATAGTGTTGGTAATCTCAGCAGGTGTTATTGGCTTAATTATCGTGCCATCTCTGTTAGTAATTTGTGGTATCTCTTCTATGCCAGTAGGCTTATGTGGCTGAAATGTATTTGCCAAGTGATCAGCAAATATTTCTGCCTTCTCTTCATCTCGTCGAGCCCAGTTGCCATCATCTTTTCGAATGGGATGGTCATGATTCTTTGGCCTATTCAAGAATTTAGTTGCCTTCCAGAGGGAGTAGTCGGTGCTTGCGTCAGCCGATAACTCCCTAAGGAAATATTCAAAGTGATCATTCTTGATGGCTTTAATTTAATTTTTGAGCTGTTCGCATAGATTATTTAGCACTCGTTTGTCTCCTGGCGAACGAGTTTGTTGCCATTTTTTTCTGGCTTTCCTTTTTTGGTTAACCAAGTCTCGAATTTCTTTGATGTAGTTCAAACCTGGTGTTCTTGGCTTCAGTGTGGGGGTGTTGTTCCACGCAGATTGCTGCAAGTCAACCATAAGCTTTTCAACTTCATGGTCTAACTGTTCTTTCTTTTTCAAGGGTACCTACGCTTAGTTCAAGTCTCTGTTCAAGCTCTGCTCGCAATCCGTCCCAATCAGTTGTCCCGTTAACGAGATATGCGGGTTGCTGTTTGGTTATTACATGTTCACTCAATGAGAGTAGAATTGCTGAATGGTCAGATGCTAGGTCAAAGCATTCTTCAATGTCGGCATAAGCGGATGCAATATTGCGTAACACAAAAAAGTCGACTACGCTTGGCGTTTTTTCTCTATCTGTAGGCCAGTACGTTGGTTTGCCGGTTGATTGGAAGTGACAAGACATTGCCTTTGCACCAGTGTATAGTTGTCTTCCTTTCGGCGTTATATTAGCAGAACCCCAATAGGTGTGTTTGGCATTAAAGTCGCCTCCAATAATGAGCCGATCTCCTAATGATCGAAAGAAGCGACTGTAGTGTTCTTCTTTTTGCGCTTTTCCTGCTGGGCAATATATTGCGGCAATTGTGATGTCGTAGGATTTCATTTGCATTATCACTGCTGTCGCTTGGATTTCTGCAGTTTCGTATTTCGCATCCTCGTAGTGTTTTAAGTTTTCTTTGGTTATCAGCGCTGTTTCTCCCTTTCCGGGACGGTCTGGTCGAGCAGTGTGATAAACCTTGTAACCTCTTATTTTGCAATAATTTGTTCTGGTCATGTGAGTCTCAGAGATTAAGGCTACATCGATTTTATCGTTCCGTAAGAACGCTTCCAGTTCATGGGCTCGTTTTATTAGCCCATTGGCATTCCAGGCTACTATTCTGACAGCGCGCAGCGTTAGCAACCATTTTTATTTTTGTTATTTGCAGCTCTTTTGTTGCTGTTTTCTATTTTGATTATTCTTTCAAGAATCATTTTATTAGTATTTTCCTGTTGATCGACTTTGATAATAATTTGTTGCAATATTTCACTTGTTACGTCTGACCTGAAATATCACTGATTTTTTCAGTGATATTTCAGGTGATTTCAGTGATTTTTCAGGATATTTGCTGGTCTGGAGAAGCATCTGCTACAACGAGCGCTCATTGGTATTGATTATCTCATTATTGTCTGCACTATATATCACAAGAGTGCGCCGACATATTTCCTTATTGTGCGGATACACAGAATGGTGTAATAAAGACTGTTTAAGAGTCGGTCACAGGCGCTTAAGTAAATTTGGCAACATCAGTTACGAGCGGCAGACGAATTAGCAATAAGTTCGAGTTCTATACTCATGCCAGGAATTCTTATTTAGCAGCGGGGGGAATTTCAACTCTGCACTTTTCGGTAGCCGTAGCCGCAATTGTCACGTTTTTATCGATGAAAGTAGTTAAAGTAGATATATAGTAGAGTAGAGTAGTTATAGATAAAGTAGTTAAGTAGTAATATCGATGTTAGCGCCGTAAAACCAATGTAATTTTGAGGTAATCATCATAATATCGGAGAAAAACAAAAGTTTTTCTCCGATAACTGCTTTTTCTCACTGCTAACAACATAAAATGGCAAGTTTTAATTTTCTTGTCCATCGTTTACTAAGTTTCCCTCTCAGTAATGAGAGGTTTGAAAAAGAAAAAGTATTAATTAAAGATATAGCTGTGAGTAATGGTTATCCTAGAGATATAGTTGAAAAACTAATTAGGAAGCGTAAATTTAAGGACATACTTCGTAATTCTACGACCTTTCAAAAGGATATAGACTCCAAAATATGTAATATAAATTACAACAACTTTTAGACAATCCAAAGGATAAAATTGTTCCAAATGAAAGGTCTGGGATTTACGAAATTAGTTGTAATGATTGTGATCGAAAATATGTTGGACAAACGAGGCGATCAATTAACACCAGGTTTAAAGAGCATATGGCTCATCTAAAATATGGAGGAACAGGTAAGTCTAGTGTTGCACAACATGCTTTTGACAACGATCATAGAATAGATATTAGTAATTTAAGATTAGTTAGAAATGTGACCAATAATAGACAGTTAGATGCATTTGAGAGCATAGAAATTGTAAAATGTAAAAGTAGTATGAATAGCGACAAGGGACCTATACCGTATAGCCCGCTTTACGCGTTGCTTAGCAACCGATCATTGCAGCAAATTTCACGGTGATATCATTAGTGACGTCACCATGAAAATAGTATAAATATGGTAGATTTTGTAGTTTAAGATTAGTTTTAATCGTCTCCGGATGATGCCAACTTGGTTGGCGAAACGCGCGTCGAGCGAAGTGTTTTGGTGTTTGTGGAAACTACTCCGAGTGTTATAGTTACATCAAAGGTTCCAGCCCTATCCAGTTGTGTACCTAATATTGATTGCGCGTTGATAAAATCATTTATTTTTTAAAACCCAATTAAGTATTAATTACCGAATAAGTCCAGTAATTATAAAAATTTCCATCGCAATAAATGTTATCTGAGATATTTCTTCAGTAACTGTCAGGTGAGGGGTTGTACATCATAAAACTACGAAAATCAGTTCTGGGGGTGGTGTGCAACCCTTCCAAAAAACCACTCCTTTGGCGAGAAAAGCCTTATTTCGCGCTAACAACCATTGAGGATATCAAAAAAGGAGCAATGGAAAAAGTCACAGCAGAAAATCGGCAGAAGTGTAATAAGTTTGGGTATTATATTAATGCTACAGTTCATTCAATATGTATGTATAGTTAACTGACCCCATATAAGATATCGCGCAGTTGCCACATGTAATTCTGAATTTTCTCAGTATTCAATTAAAATATCAAATTCCACAATACTATATTAAAGTTGTATATATTATTTATGAATGTTATTAAACAATAATTGTGCACACAATAATATATTATAGGCCAAGATGTTATTTTTAGTTAAAAGCGGCAACGCCGATCCACGACCTTTCCAATAACGAATATTCGAGCAGTATATCTCTTTTTAACTTATTGGAATCGTATCTCTCGGATCCAATAGGATCAGGTTCGCATATCTTACAGTGGCTTGTTCGTGGGAATTGCTAATATATTATTTATATACCTACCTATGTAGGTATACATCGCTACGAGAGAAATAAAAGAGTATGGCGGTTAGCAAACATGTTTGTTCGTTTCGTATGAAACCTGAAAAACGTAGATTTCCACCAGACCTCGCTTTATTTGCGAGATAGGATAGGCATGTTAAAAAAATTTAAGGAAAATATTATTTGATGGCAAAAATGGATAGTGGGTGTTAGAGCAGAGCCGACTTTAACAAAAAAAAAGTTGATTTATGGGCTGCTCGAAGTAGGTACTGACGTGTACTGAGGTAGGTAGGTACCTATTACATCCTCCATTTTATCCAAAAAATATTCCAGTGCTTGAGGCCGCTCGGTTATAAATGCTAAGTGCAACGATATAAGTTAGGTTTTTTATTGGAATTTACAAAACTGAAAACGCTCTCTGGTTTACTACATAAGTAGGTACCTATTGTCCATTGACTTTATTTTTATGTAGGTACCTACCATCCTAGATAACAAATTAATAATTTACATCAGTGGGCAAAATTAAAAGTTCTATAGACTGTTTATAAAATTATAACCGTCTACCTACCTAGTCACAAAAGAAAGGAAAATTTTCAATAACTGTAAAATACCTCAAGGTCAGTTTCTAATTTTGATTCGCTGTAAAAAGTGTGTGTATTGGAAATCGCTTTGCGATGAGAAGCTGGTAGGTAGGTATGTATTGCATTTGTAATGATTTTTAAAAATGTGTTGAATTTAGTCTCGGTTTAGTTATGTAGGTACCTATTAACAAACAAGCTCTGATCTTTGTCAAAGCTTGTCTATTAATAATCTTTGTCTTTGTTGTGTTAACGATTTGGTAGATTAGGTAGGTACCTACTTACACAACAAATATGATTGTATTTCAATCGCAAGTATATTTATTTTATTTTTCCGTTTTAAAGTTTATTTTTCTCGACTACTTAGCTGTTTTGTACATATTTATTTTTGTTACTTGTGGGAAATATGGCTATTGCATTCAATATCAGCTGTGGTGTTGGAAATATGCATATAAAAACCTTCTACTTTCACCCCCCTAAGAAAAAAAATGTCTACGCCAATGAAAAACATTGTGTAGGTCAGGGTTGCCGGTCGTTCAACTATACATACATATTGTACGAACTGCAGGTACATTAATTGATGTCTACAGGCATTATTGTAATGGTTTTAGATTTAGTTACTCATAACTTTTAAAGTATTA
>CAXKVY010002219.1:0-46122 GCA_964058915.1 Tetropium fuscum
CTGATTGGTCAATGTCTATTTATATTAATATCAAAGTTATTTATCGGCGCATAAATTTAAAACTCGTCATAATCGTAATAGACAAGTCTCAACAAAATTTATTTAATATAATATCCCCATAAACTATGTGTATTTAGAAAGAAAATTGCGTTAGCGTCACGAGAAAATGGGGCCTCGAGAGTCGTAATATAGAAGCAGATAAAAGAAAGACATGACGGCTGTGTTGTGAATATTGAAATTGCATTACGAAAGGTAAATGTGATTACTGTCTATAGCTTAGAAGTGAAATTTAAACTGGGTGTATGATAAATTATGGCATTTAAAGGTAAACCTAATTAATTTATAAAAATAGCATTCATGTGATTGGCCAGAGTTGTCAACAAAGATAATACAAGAAGCTGAATTACAAGAGGAAATGCATTTGTTTAATCGGAAAGAAGTTCGGTAGAGACGCATAATAGTGCAGGGAGTTTAACAGCGATAGCGTGGTAATCTAAAACAGCTAGCTGGTTTTAGGTGAGCTAAAATTCAGAAAATTTAATGTTTAAAAATAGTTTGAGGTATTTAAAATAGTGCTATGGTGTGCAGAATCCTACTGGGATATTCTTAAGCACTTTTATAAAAAAATAAATCTAAGTGAATTCGGTAAAAATCCTCGACTTACTCAACTAACAACAAACTCCTTTTAAACTCTAAACTATTTCAAGAATTATCTAATAACAGACTTACAAGGTTCTATGTAAAGCATACACCCTTGTTTTAGCAGAGATTTTTTAAGCACAGTCCCCTAAAGTTATATGTAAGTCATACAACCTTGTTTTTAGGGGGTTGATTGCAACAAAATCAGAAGGTTTCAGTTGTCCTTCTGTCTGAAGTACCTCTATAAAGTTAGCACTACCACATGCGAGATGAAAGGTGGCATAATGTGATTAATTTGTCGCTTTTTTGTCGTGATTATGCATTGTATGGTGACCCATCAATTGTTTTACTTTATGGTCAACTTTAGGGAATTTTAAATTCATCATAAAACATGAGAAACCTCACTTTATGTGGAAAAAAAGTTTTATGTGGACTGTAAAGAATTTCATTATAAATATAATGTATAGCATGCCAAAAAAAGTTTCACTTCGTAGTAGTATATAGAAATTTAAAATTTATTAGCCAGAAAGAGTCAAGTTTATGGTAAGCAATCACGACAAACAAGCGACAAATAATGCGCGATACGAGATTTTCTTCCGAACATTAGAAGACACTTATCAATGTGTCATAGTGCTAACTTGATATCAAGTTCGCACTACCACTGATTTAAAAAAAAATAATTAGGCGACAAAATTTTTTTTGCACGACAAAAAAGCGACAAATTAATCACATTATGCCACCTTTCATCTCGCATGTGGTAGTGCTAACTTTATAGAGGTGTCTAAAGTTGATGACAACGACAAGAATTAAATTGGAATTTAACACTATGAAATTTAACAAAAAATAATCTGATGAATATGAAGTAATTTCCTCTTCAATTTTATGAATCTTAAACAATTGAACGTTGTTTCTGCTGTGTGGCTGTTCTTCTGTGATTATTATATTCTTATTTCCTACAGGAGCGTCTCAAAGGAACGGAATTATAGACGAGAAATACGTTCTAAGTAGTTGTTTTCCTCAAATATCCACCTGCATGTACGTGAATCCTAATTAGGTGCGTTTTTTTTAGTATGAGACACGTGCTCTGCTAATAACCAATGCCGAGCGTTTCTTTTCCCCGAAACTAGATCAGAGATGGCCATGTAACACTTGTCATAGGAGGCTCCGTACGTCCGATGACGACAGCCGCTTGTTTCTGCGTTCTAAATGTAGGATTCCGTATCTTTACAGTTTGAATTATTGCTAATTTACATGCCTGTTTATGCAACGTAAATTGTTCATGTGATAGTCGCTGGCTAGATAAAAACAAACATTTTAATGATCCCTTACCGCTCGGTAATTTTTCCTATATATTCTATTGCCGGTCTTATCGCTGTTGGTCTAGTTAGGAATGATCGGATAGAATGTTGCGTGAATTTCGAAATCCCTAAAATAACATCTTTATACAGGTGTTAAATGTTAGTTTAAATAGGGTTAAATTCAGTGTCGTGTCGTGACTTTAATGGAAGGGGAAGCAATTCTAGTCAAATTTTCCTGAAATTTTGCGTACCTTGAAATATTTTTTTTGCGGACGAGCGTAGTTTTCGAGAAAAAAAATTCAAAAGCTGAACATATTCACAACAATATTCAAAATATAAAAAAATAAACTCATACCTTAATTAAACTGAAGTGGAATTCTCCTACTTTTTTTCGCAATTCGTAGATGATATCCTCATAAAATTTATTTTCTTGGGAAAGCTCTTGCACCAACTCCTTGATTCAATGGATAATACTGATAAGTTTGAAAGTCTTTCTTGACCAGTTCTTCACGAACGTCTTGATGCATTTGAGTGCGGAAAAACTTCGTTCTGTGGACGCACTAGTAGCTGGTATTATAAGAGTTAACTCGCACAATTTAATAATTTCTGGAAATCCTTGCTCAAGTCCACATTCATAAACGGATTTCCATACATCGTTGACACTATTTTTATTTCTCCCTACAGCTTATCTTTATCAGTGATATCTTCTAATATTTTGGTACATTTCAATAATTTATAAGAATTATTTTTGAACGTTTGACGTAAAATTTCACATATTTTAGGTGCGTAATTCTCGTCTTCGAAGTATATAGCATACGTTAATTTTGGATCAAGATGATTTTTGAAAAGATCTATTGTATCATATTCTAAATTGCTAATTCATAATTGTACTAAAAGTCGTCTCTTGGTAGGAAATAAAAATTGAAGTTTGGGATTTGCGGGCGAATGTAACACGAATTTAATTTTAATTTGGATGATCGAAAGTGTTTAAGTTCTTTTCTGTGCAAGGCATCTCTTGGATGGGATTTTCATGACTCGTGTGTACGGTATCAGTTTCTTCTGGCTCTTCAGCAGATATTGTCTCTTCTGTGTCTCCTGAAGTTCTTCTTTCTGTTGAAGGCCCTGCTATGTTTTCGTTAACGTCTTCTAATACAGGATGTTCGCCAATATTCGCTATTATTGAGGTATTGTCGTTTTCTTTTTTTGATTACTGTTTGTAGACATCAGAGATTTGTTAAAGTCTTCCATATAATTGAAAAACTCTTTTGTATGTATTTCAATGCGTGAAAGGGCATCGGCGTTGGTATTAGATGTTCATTTCTTGTACACAACCTCGTAATCGTATTCCTCAAGTTTGAGTCGCCATCTTACTAATCTTGAGTTTGGGTCCTTTAACAACATTAACCATTTTAGAGGTTTACGATCGGTTACGATTTTAAAGCGTCTCCCGTACAGATAAGGACGAAAATACCGGATAAAGTATATGACAGTAAGTTCAGATCCCAACGCCGGAAAATCAAAAAAATTGGAATAATTTTGTTGTAAATATTTGAATGCATCTTCTGGAACTATAAAAATTGTAGTAGTATTGCTATAAAAATTTACAAGTTCTACAAATTTTAGACCGTTAAATGCTCCGAATCTCGTATCAACGTTTCCAGTAATATTGTCGATTACCTCCAAAAATAACCTCCTGTAGCAAGCTTTTTCGTCTCCCACGATATTAATACGAATTTTTTTTCTTTGGGTTTGAAATTCCAATCCTAATTGTTGAAATTTAGCACACACAGAAAATTTGCTTCTGTGTGTTCCCTTTTAAATATAACACTCGGAGTAGTTTCCACAAACACCAAAACACTTTCACTTCGCTCGACGAGCGTTTCGCCAACGAAGTTGGCATCATCCGCAGACGATTAAAACTAATCTTAAACTACAAAATCCACCATATTTATACTATTTTCATGGTGACGTCACTAATGATATCACCGTGAAATTTACGCGTGACTAATCACGCTTCAATGATTGGATGCTAAGCAACGCGTACGGTATAGGTCCTTTGTCGCTATTCGTACTACTTTTACATTTTACAATTTCTATGCTCTCAAATGCATCCAACTGGCCACATCCACATACGAAACTCTGAGAGTATTCAGAGACGTTTTAAGAAACGTCTTAAGACGTTTTAAGGACTTTGTCTTGTAAGGAACCTGGTATGTATCCTGCTAATGGCGCTTTCCGAAAACTGCAGATATTAAATAGATTTTTTAAACAGATAATCGCTTCCGAGTCTTGAGTTTCGAGTCTCGAGGAATTATACAACAGACTGTGGCGCTATTTTAAGTTTATTGAATTTTCGAACACCAAGGCTGAATTCTAGAAAAAACACATAATTTTTTTACCCACCTCTAGAACTAACATCCAGAAATCCTCACCCATATATAAGATTTCCTGCTATTGGCAGAATTCGGAGTATGAATTACTGTTTACGATGTATAGGCTAATAAATGAGAACAAAATTAATGTATATACGCAATTCAAAACCTAAACTAAGGCAACCCCAAGTACTTAACCCAAATATCATTACGATTTAATCCAAATCGAATTACTCGAATTCCATTATTGAATCAGGCGCGTATTTTGTTTACCAAATGAATTAATCTAGCCGCTGCATGTAGATATGAATATATACCCAGCAAATATATAAGCGGGCTATACGGTATAGGTCCCTTGTTGCTATTCATACTACTTGTACATTTTACAATTTCTATGCTCTCAAATGTATCTGTCTATTATTGGTCACATTTCTAACTAATCTTAAATTACTAATATCTATTCTATGATTGTTGTCAAAAGCATGTTGTGCAACACTAGACTTATCTGTTCTTCCATATTTTAGATGAGCCATATGCTCTTTAAATCTGGTGTTAATTGATCGTCTCGTTTGTCCAACATATTTTCGATCACAATCATTACAACTAATTTCGTAAATCCCAGACCTTTCATTTGGAACAATTTTATCCTTTGGATTGTCGACGAATGAATCGCTGTTATACCCACGTTTTTGAAGACCTTACTCAAACCACCAGTAAACCGGGGTTCGTACGGGATGGATACATAAACTGCTGTTCAAAATTATCGCACCACGTTAATATTTGCTAAAATTTGAGGTCTCATAACTTTTTTACTTTTAGTCCAATTTTGATAATTTTTTTAGAATACTGTAGATAAAACGACTAATTTCAACTTGCATATCCAGTCTTTTGTTAACTGAGGACGGTTTAGGTATTATACAGGGCTAACTAAAAGGTTGTTATATAACCCTAATTTTAAAACACTCTGTGGAATAATTTTGTAACCAAATTTTTTAAAAATACCAATTTTTGTTGAGAACCATTCCTTTCCTACATTTTGTTTTTTGGTCCATGTCTTTAGATACATTCTTAGATAGATTCTTGCATAAGTAAAAAATTGTGTCCTATATAGGGGGCATAAGGCAAAACATGTGCTTCAAGAATGTCTGTGATGTATCTGTCACAATTGAGATTTCCATTCACAGTTACCAAGTCCGTTCGCCCAGTCAAAGATATTCCGCCCCACACCATGACGGATCCACCTCCATATAAAGTTGTGTGCAAAAAATTGCATTGACTGTATCGCTCATCGGGTCTTCGGTAGACGCGATTACGTCTGTCACAATTATACAAACTGCACCTTGACTCATCAGTCCAAAGAATACGTTCCCAATCTGCTTCCATCCAATTAACATGCTCATTGGCAAAATTCAATCTGTCTCTTCGATGATCTACTGTTAATGCGGGTCCACGAGCAGCAATCCTGGGTTTTAAATTTGCCTCCCTCAGTCGTCGTCGTACAGTTTGAACGCATATGAGTGGACCACCTGCGTCTTGAAGTTGTACTCTTAAATGTGTTGCAGTTATAAATCGTTGTCTTACAGCATTTACTCTTAAAAAGCGATCCTGGATAGCAGAGGTAACACGAGATCTACCTTGACCGGCCCGTCTGGAATGTTCTCCTGTTTCCGCGTGCCTTTGAATTGCTCTCGCTATAGTTGTGTGAGACACTCCCAACCTTCCAGCTATGCGGTTGTAACTCCACCCTTCACCATGTAATGTAGCTGCCTCAACACATTCATCACGAGTTAAATTTCTGGTTTGGCGTTCCATTATTCACTAATTATTGCTGGACTGTCAACAAAAAACTAATGACACAGTTGTCAGTTTATGACGTGTAATCTTCGATTTCCATAGCTTGCTAGCTGTTTGAGTTGTCCGATAAATGCATTTCATGTGAATAAAAGCATATGGTGTTTCAAAACGGTGTATTTCATGAAGTAACAGAGATAAACAAATGAATAAAAAAAGAAAACGTAGAAAAAACATGAGGCTTTAAATTGGCTATAATTGCAATAACTTGCAATACCTTGTATGCCCACAGGACGTTTTGAAATTTCGGAAAAAAACATAACATTTTTATAGCACCTGGTATAATATCAAAATCATCCGTTTTACCAAAACAACTAAGACAGTGATATTCCTAAGAGAAAAACCTACAATTTGAAAAAAAAATCGACCAAAACGAACAAAAATTGCTCGTGATTAATTCGTAACCGATTGTCCACAGAATGTTCCATTCGATATCGGTTGAAGTTTTTTTCTTTAATTAAACATTGAAGATGCGTCAAAGTAACCGAGTGCCTTTTTAGTAATATATGCAGATTATTTAAGTCGCAGAATCAGATTTTGTTCCACCAATTTTCCTCGTTTGAAAATAAAAGACAAGGCCAGCGAAACAAAAGTGCCTTAGTGTCACAACCCGTAAGCCATTTAGATTTTTCGTAATTTTCCACTTGAAAATGTCGTAAACATGATTTTAAAATAATTTCCCTTTTTTCCAAAATTCATTTTTTACAAATTGTACATACAATGCATTCACAGTTTTCCGACACAGTTTTCCATGTTACAAAATAGTCTAAAACACAGTATAAGCAATATTTAAATTGCGTACAATACACCATAAAACAGCGGATTCGCCCACTACGCGCCACATGCTGTACTATACAAAATTATGCATGCCTAGTCCCTAGTCACGTATACTGTATCCAACGAGAGAATGGACTTGCACTCGAGCGAAAATTCATCTGTTTTGGTCAGATCTCCGCCCCTTAGAACATTAGTTCAACGCCCTCAACGTCTTAATTGGCTCAGCAGGTAGCCAGGGCCGGCGCCTGGGTCCGATACCTACCTGGTACCTAATTATATAAAGTACCTACTACTGCCTACCTATTCACAGTTTGTATTTGTAGTCTCGCAAGTACGGTTATTTTAGTTGTGTTGTTTACGGTTTTGAAATAAGTTTTAAATCTATTATAAGAATGGAAGCAGCCATTCATACTTTCATAACGCTCATACATTTATAATAAATTTATGTTAAATAAATAAAATGTTTTCATGTTTTCAAAATAAAATTTATTTCACCTACTTACGAATTTATTTCATCGATTGACGGTCCTGCGTAGCTCGTTACAGAGCCCATCCTCTTTAGTCGCCGATGCGCAAAGCAAGTCCATTCTCTCGTTGGATAGAGTATGGACAGAATAATAACGCTTAATGTGTTTTGTAGAAATTTATTTATAATTTTAATGCAAAAAGTACAGTTATTGGGCGTATTTGTTGGTTAGTGGACGGTTTAATATTAGTTATTGGATACATTGTAAATAATTTAAATTCTATAAAAAAGACACTTTAATAGGTGTCTGACCACTTGGTAAAAATTTTCCTTGCGTGTTTGTTGAAACAACTCAAGTCTGTCTATTTATTCTTTCTCTTCCTCCTCTTTTTAAATTTTTTCATCGTCAAATTCACATTGTTCATTTTCAATGTCGTTGTCTTCATTCTCTGAAATCTCATCATTTTTTGTATTGTAGCATATATAGTGACATAGACATGTGTCATCACCTTCTTCTGGAATGTGAACATGGTGTTTAGGGGGAACACAACATTTGTGTCAAAATTGCTTACATTTGTCATATAATAAAATGACATCATATATTTAAGAATTTTAATCTTACTTGCAAATTAAGTTATTATAAAGTAAAGCTATTACTCGATCTATTATAAATGCAACAATCCTAATAATATGAGTGCTTTTTCATTACAATAACATAAGAAAATACTATAACTAAAATAAAATCTCAACATACTTTTGGGATTTACAAAATTCATATGGTACATTGATTATGTACCATATAAATTACAGAATAAAAATTAATGAAATAATTATTGATAAATTATTGCAGCAGCAATATAAAAAGTTAATTTTTAGTTTCAACGCCGCCCCTGGCCAAGCCAAGGCTTGGCCAGTAGGTAAGTAGGTAGGCCAAGCCAATACTTGTAGGTAACCTTAAAAATACTTACATTACTTACCGATGAAAAGTAACATTTTCCGGACTTAAATGATCCACCCTTTTACAAACTATACAAGAATGCACCATAGTTACACACTTATCGTTCACCTGAATCGCAATAAATACAAAGATTCGTAGAATACACTTAAGAAAACAAAAGTATAAGAGGTAGCGTTGCAAATTTCTTTCCATTCGTTGTAGTAAAACTCGAGTAAAATTCATCAAACGACGTTGCCGGTGTTCAGATTTATATCTCAAGGCACAGTACATTTTCGGTTGTCTATGGTTTTCACCATATATTATTAACGCAATAAGGCAATACAATAGATTAGAACGATCAATACAATAGAACGATCTTGGATCGGCCAAAAATGTAAACAATTCTGTCTCTTGTATTAATACGTCTATGACCCAAATAGAACCAACTGTGTTAGCAGACTATCAAGAGTTTCTAGATTAATTTACAATATTCCCCGCTCACCTTCTAACCAAACACATTATTCATCGAAATCCATTGCGCACATAGGAAAGATCAGGGGTCCTTTGCAACCTTTGACCGCTGGCCGGTACTTGTAATATCCTTTCTGGTATAGTACGTGTTTATTATTAAGTGTGTCAATTGACCCTAGCAGACCCTTCGGGTTTTGATTTACACTAGTGACCATTTACATCCGTGTATGACAAGGCTTAAAGCCCGTGAAATTAAAAGGGGGTTGAGAATGGGCTTGGAAGTGTTTTGTAATTATCAGGGAGACGGTTGGGGTTTATCAATACTGGTAGGAAAGGCTTTGATATAAGAAAAGAACGCTGGGAAATGTTTTTTCAGCATAAAATATGTACATATTAAAGGCGTCTTTGGGTGCGGTATTGTAATAATTTAAACTAGTATGTAACTACGTAAATTAAAAGCCGTATAGGTACAGTGCCGTTCAATTGAAAGTAAACGATTTTTTAATTAATGTGAAACAGGCTTTCAGGTAATCAAAACTTGATTGTCAATTTTATTTGTCAGTTTACTAATAATTATTCTATATTTTTCCTTATAATAATAATTATTATCATTATGCCGCGCTTAACTGAACCGCAAAATATGAGAGCTGTGATGTTACTGCAGAACGGATGGTCAATGCAGATACTTTGAATGCGAGTAAAGGTTGCATTTACAAAATTAAGCAAAAATGGAATACAGAAGGAACTGTTGCTGTACGTCCATAGAGGGGGCCGTCAGAAATTCAGTACTATGGAGGAAGACGAACTCGTCCTTGACCACCTCCGACAGAATCCTTTTGATACAGCAGTGACTGCCTGCTTCTTAACAAGCTTTCCTGCTTCGGTGGAAACCGCAAGACGACGTATCAGAGCATCTGAGCTGAAGAATTTTTCGGCTGCAAATAAAGTTGCTCTGTTGCCACGGCATAAGGAGCAGAGGTTAAGCTTTGCCAACCAATTTTTCGGTGTTCCACAGGACTTTTGTGACAACACAATTTTTTCAGACGAAAAAGTTTTTCAATCCTGCTATGATGGCTCTGTGCGTGTATACCGCACAAGAAATTGCCGATATGCATAAGAGCGCTATATAAATCCTACAGCTCGTAGTGGTCGCTTCTCTATCAACGTGTGGGCATGGATATGTTGCCAAGGAGCAGGTGTTACTTGGAGAATCAGAGAGCGTCTTACTGGTCAAAGCTACCAGTCAAAGGGTCCTGTAGCTGGAATTCGTATATGAAGATTACTTTCTTTTGAGTCTTCTTATTACTGTCTTAGCACTAACTTCAACATCATGGACGGCACTTAGCTGTGCCTGAAGGTTTGTGCTGGTAACAAACCGTTCTAGCAGAGCGCGAACTCTAATAAAACGATCTTGAATCGCTGTTGTAACACGAGGTCTTCCTTGTCCTCGCCACCTGTCGTAACTCTGTGTTTCTCGAAACCGCTGTACGACTCTTGATATGGTTGAAACAGAAACTGCTAGTCTATCAGGTACTACCCGCATACTCAACCCTTCATTTATTAATGCCACTGCTTTAACACAATCATCGTGGTTAAGATTTCTTCTACTTTGTTCCATATTCAAAACATAAAATCTGTATATCAACGTTTTGATAACTTTTGATTAATTTTCATTGTTCTTGCTCTAAGCCTACTTTTAAGCTTCTACCAAATTTTTACCAGAGATCAAAGCTTTGATAAACTTGAAAAAATGCCAGTAATATATCTATCAGCAGTCATTGCTCCACCATTTATCACCACTAACTCTGTACGAGCTTCAAGACTAATTTCTCCCCACACCATAATTGAGCCACCACCAAAACTGAGCCTTGGCACAATAATATTGCACTCTGCAAACCTTTCGCCACCTCTTCGCCATAGTCTGTGACGGTCATCTGGAGATAACATACAAAATCTCTTATTCATCAGTAAACAGGATTTTACCCCATTCCCCAATTTTGGTGTTCACGGGCGAAAAGAAGGCGCTATCTACGATGTTCTTTAGTCAGCAATGGGCCATTGGCAGGTCTTCTTGCCTTTAAGCCAACTTCATTTAGCCTTCTTCTCACAGTTCGTACACTAATATCTACACCACGTACATGTTGTAAAGCATTCCGCTCACTAACTGAAGTACAGTCCCTGTTTCGTAGTATTCTTAGGTCGTCCTGCTGAGTTGTACATCTTTTTCTTCCTGATCCCATTCTTCTGGTGTATTCTCCAGTTTCTCGAAACCATTCCACGGCTCTTTGAATACTACATCTCCTCGAAACACCTAGAACTTGTGCCGTATAGTATTGTGACCGCCCTTCCTGTATTAGTTGCACTTAAGACCATTATTACTTTTCATTGTTTACCGTTACTTTGTTATAATTCAGACCAAATTGCAACAATTAACTTAGAAACACTAGCGACTCTTGTCAAAAAAAACAAACGAAGATGCTAAAGCAACTTTGCAAAAACCCATTGGCAATTGCATTGAAAATTACCATGACACATAGTCATTATTTTAATTAATCATATCTTCCCTATTAATAGAGATATTGACATGAATTAAAAAATGAATTATTACGAAGAGACTACGCTAAAGTTCTGTACCAAAATTTTTATCTTTTTATTGCTTGCACTTACCACAGAGCTTAATTAAATTCTCTACAGATTATCTCTTATAAAATTGTCCGATTTTCATAACCGTTTTTACAGCAATCGAGAAAACCAATACATATATAATGAGAATCTCAGAAATGTCATAGAAACTTAAAAAATATTTCATTCTTCTCAATTAAATTAATTTCAGCGGTTTTTTACAACATTGTTGTACTTACAATTTTTGGCATAAGATGTCGTTTCTGTGCAGTCGCAGAGAAACTCGCGCAGAAAAATTTAAACTTGTGTTTTCCAATTATGAGTTGCTTTAATACTTTTCTCGAAAGCGATGATATTTTTCATATTTCTACTGGCCTATAATATGCCCATGTTCACATTTATGATAATTAAGAAAGAAAAATTATGAAATTATATTAACGCTAAGTAATTTCGTTTACCAAGATTTAATTACTGCCTATTTGAGCAGAGTTATACTTACCTACAATTACGTAATACTTCGCTTTATTGGCTTTCATAACTGCTATCTAAGGTAAACGCAAAAGCCTCATAAAATCCGTTCTGTTTAACACTAAACTAAAAATATTACACAAAAAAGTGTTTACAGTATCTAAAGAGCAAAAACCAGTAGCCTTTTAACTAATGGCTGTGGAGATACCTACAAATACTAAATTTTTACCCATATCTGCGACTGGATCTAGTGCTCTATTATGGCAGCAGACAGTCAATCGAGAGATGGACACTCACTAATCGACGTTCTTCAAGCGCATTCCACAAGGAAATTATCATAGGCGTTTGTCTTTCACTTTTAGCGTTGCCAGTCGCAGATAAGGAGAGAAAATATTTAAATCTTTTGCTGCAGACCTTGTAAATCAAATATTCTCGACTAATTAATAGATGCTTATGCTTAACTAGCGCAATTAGAGGCTAACTTTCACCGGGAATATGCCCGTGCTCGAGCCAATTCGTCAAAAACAATTGCCTGCGCGTTCGCGTTCAGGGGAACGATGATTGATAGTGGCGAGATGTTGAATTTTGGCGGATTCTGCCGATGCATATAGTGGAAATTATCACATACGAGGTTGTCGTAACAGCCAGAGCGTGAAAACATACTCAAACTTTCACTCATTTATTTGCGATATTATTATTAGGTATCCATAATCAAATAAATATATATTAATGTACCTACTTAAAGAAAAGAGTCGTACAGCGGTTTCGAGAAACACAGAGTTACGACAGGCGGCGACGTTAAGGAAGACCTGGTGTTCGCGCTCTGCGAGAACGATTTGTTACCAGCACAAACCTTCAGGCACACAAGTGCCGTCCATGATGTTGAAGTTAGTGCTAAACAGTAGTGAGAAGAGAAAAGAACTCATATCTGGTCCCGACGCTGGGAGGACCAGACAGCTGCTGAAATTAAGCAGATGTAACTTAACAACAGTGACAGGCCTACTGACCGGTCACTGCCACCTAAGACGACACCTTTACATAATGGGTCTTGTGGAAGACCCTGAATGTAGGAGATGCTTGGAAGATGAGGAGACAGCAGGGCATGTTCTGATGAATTGCCCCGCTTTCCTGCATACACGTATGCAATACCTGGGACAACTGATGCTGATGCCCAGGGACTTTAGAGAGCTATGTCCCAGCCGCCTCGTTGACTTTATTAAGACAACTGGACTGGTATAGCTCTCGAAAGGCGGGACGTGACGGGCCCATACTGAGGCCTATACGTCAAAGGGCAGAGCCCCCCGCCAATCTCAAGTCTCAATCTCAGTAGTGAGAGGACTCAAAGAAAGTAATATTCATATACGAATTCCAGCTACAGGACCCACTCTTAATGCAGAGCACAGAAGAGCTAGGTTACAATTTGCTAGGGAGCATTTAGAGTGGAATATTAAAGACGGCATTACATGGCGATCCTGCCAGTCCAGCATCACATGGAAGAGTGCTATTTATAAGAAGGCCAAGAAGAGTTATAAGAAGGCCAAATGAACGTTACGCACAATGTAACATACGTCAAACCACTCTCTTCAATGGAGGTTCCGTGATGATGTGGGCAGGAATTTCATTAAATGCCCGTATAGAATTGTTACCAGTACATGGAGGTGCACTAAATAGTGAAAGGTGCCTTAGAGAGATTTTATCAGAACATGTTGTCAGTGTGAACAGTGTATCATTAATATGATACACTGCATCGAAAATGAAAATTGCCTCGCCCGCCTTCCCAAAAATATTTTCTGGCTACGACACTGATATCATGTATGATTCCTATTGATGACGTAGAGAATATATAATACAGTGAACTTTATAACGTCGCATGTCCATCTAAACGAGCAATAAATTTCATTATTATTATTCATTTCAAGCTCAAGTACACGAGTGCGTGAAAATGTACTACATCTCGTGGCGAATCGCTTAAGGTGACCAAACTGGTTAGATGGCTGACCTATGACCGACTGTGGTCGACTTTCAACGCGGTCTGGTGTCCCGGCGTGTGGTACCGTTTACGCACTGACCAGAGGTCACTAAAACCCTCTTAAACTCGTGATATTAGGCCTTTATGTTTGCATAATGGCTTCGTTCGGACAGGTATTATTGTCGTGAAATGAGCGTCGGAGAGCCAAATTGTCCAAATTGATGAAGAAGTTCAAGTTATTACCGCTAGAAGTGACATGGGATTACACGCATGCTGAGTGGTTGAGACAGTTACTTCTTTAATAGACAGGACATGTTTGCAATCCCGTCTTCCTTAACACGTTGACGGACATCCGCGGCATATCCCGGCAGAGGGCTATTATTGCAGAGTTATGCACAAAAAATATGGGTGTCACTTGAAAAAGACGCATTGATATCTTAATTAACTTTTAAGGCGGGGATTTTATATGTATATTTTTATCGCCTAACAGAGGTTCATAAAAGCACACATATCACTAGGACAAATGGCATAATCGCATATTATTATATCAACGTATTCACAATGGTTCCCGCTATAGCATACGATAATTTTCAATGCCCCTAAGTACAGAAGAATAATATAAATAAATGCTAAAGTACCTCAATTTTAACCCTACTGTTGGTGTATCAATATGTCGCATTTACGACGGAACTAGGCTAGGCACAATAACAAAAATTAGGGACGGGATAGCCAAAACATTTGGGAACACTTCTGTTTAACTTTGAGATTAATATTTATTGATAATTCTCCACGGTGTGTGCTAACGTAAAATCTAACATATTCTCGATGTTTAAACTTGTGAAAATACGAACTTAGGCGAAGGGACCGTGGGGTGCAGGGACCGTAGGTAGCTGATGTCGAAGCACAGCGAACCTTCTCAATGAATTTAGTTTGGATACCCTATCACAGGCGTCGCCACCCTTGAACGTGGAATTCATGACTAGCATAGTACCAGATAGTACAGAGTTGGCTTATAAGTAATGTGTGATAAATAAAGCATAGTGGTTTAATATTTGGTATGTATAATAAATTTAATAATTGATATGTATAAAATTGGTATGATATCTTTGGTATGTCATTATTTTTCAAATCATTATTTTTTGTTCAACGGACACTTCACCAGTTCATCTAAAATCTAAATATAAATTTTAATCTTGAAAATAAATAACTTTTCAATAGCAGAAATGAATAAAGGCTAATTCTAATACCAATATGAAAACTAAACAGTTTGTGCTTCCAGGTACTAGAAAACGCAAAAATAGTACTAATAATAAATAAGGTATTAATTTTTAAAAGTAAGAACATTTTGTAATGCTTTCTTGCATATATTGAAGCGAAAGCGATATAATACTTAATATCTTTATCTCAGTCCCCTTGGGGTAGTATTTTTTGTCAAAATTAATAATCAAGATGGCGGACATTTTTGCAGTTTATTATAGTCCCAATCGACTTAAAATCGGTGTTTTGATTGTTTTGGGGTCGCCGAACCCAAAATCTACCCTATTTATACTATTTTCATGGTGACGTCACTTAGTGATATCACCGTGAAATTTACGCGTGACTAATCACGCTTCAAAGATCGGTTGCTAAGCACCGCGTAAAGCGGGCTATACGGTATAGGTCCCATATCGCTATTCATACTACTTTTACATTTTACAATTTCTATGCTCTCAAATGCATCCAACTGTCTATTATTGGTCACATTTCTAACTAATCTTAAATTACTAATATCTATTCTATGATAGACAGATAATAGACAGTTAGATGCATTTGAGAGCATAGAAATTGTAAAATGTAAAAGTAGTATGAATAGCGACAAGGGACCTATACCGTATAGCCCGCTTTACGCGTTGCTTAGCAACCGATCTTTGAAGCGTGATTAGTCACGCGTAAATTTCACGGTGATATCGTTAGTGACGTCACCATGAAAATAGTACAAATATGGTAGATTTTGTAGTTTAAGATTAGTTTTAATCGTCTCCGCATGATGCCAACTTGGTTGGCGAAACGCGCGTCGGGCGAAGTGAAAGTGTTTTGGTGTTTATGGAAACGACTCCGAGTGTTATAGTTACATCAAAGGTTCCAGCCCTATCCAGTAATACGATATTCGATTTTATTACATCACGCGGAACGCTATGCTGTCGAGGCGTTTCTGTGCCACCCTGTACCTGATATCACGCACACTATTCGGAGAAAAATCTCCTGAGGCGAGAAATAGGCGGATAATTGAGATAATCCTCTAAATCGGCCGCAACACTCGATTGTGAATTGTTGCGATAATGTGGGTCGCCCCCCGACAAAAGGACAATCAGGTGGCGATCGGCGCTAGGAGTCTATACAGCCTCAACCCCACACCCCAAACCTACCCTGATTGTGCTCTACTTAATATGACCTTACCGGTGAAGTAAGTGTCAAACGCTCAATGAAAAATTCCGTGAATAGGAGATGCGCTACCCCAGCACCACGTTATATAATGATGAGGGGAACACAAAAGAGGGCTTACACAAAAAATCGACTTTTCTTCACCGAGCCAATCTACCAAATGGGGTTGTTTGCGTTAGTCAAGTGGATAAAGGCATTATTGCGCCATAGAGCGCCTATTAGATAAGCGACTCCAATCCAAACAAAATTTAAAAATTACTAATTATACTACAAACAGAGTTACACAACCAAATTATTTCTTCTTAAGCACTACAAACTCTAGGAAATAAAAGAAATAATAAATGGACACAAAAATAATAAAACTGCAAGAATAGGTAGATCATTATTTGAGGGCAGAAACGCTTAAAACAATCTCCGAATACATTGCTGACCATCTTGTCTTTATATTAAACAATTGCATGGAGATTGGTTGTTGGCCTTTTGCTGTTAAAGAATCCATGGACGCCGAAGGGGGGGGCAAAGTAGGGTACTTGCCTCCACCTGGAAATTTGCACACTAGATTTTTGTTAAATTCTCATAAAATATGTATATTATTAAACGGTTTTATTTAGCTTGACCGTATATTTGTTTTAAATCTTGCAACAGCTTTTTCAACTACTACTATCAGCTAGAGACTTGAAATTTGGTATGTGTATAATACTATCCCGGTGACAAATATTTTTTTGATTACAAAAAAAATCAAAATGGCGGATCCAAAATGGCGGACATCTTATATATAAAGCGATTTGTCTTAAGCTTGAAACTTTGCGGTGTTTAAGGTCAGTCAGTACAATTGTCGACTCAAACTTAAAAAAATCAATATGGCGGATCCAAAGTGGCGGATCCAAAATGGCGGACTTTCCTATTTATAAATCGATTTGTCTCAAACTTGAAATTTTGCGGTGTTTAAGGTCACTCAATACAATTGTTCACTCAAACTTAAAAAAATCAATATGGCTGATCCAAAATGGCGGAATTTCCTGTTTATAAACCGATTTTTCTCAAAGTTGACACTTTGTGATGTGTCAGATCACTCGATACAATGCCTCAAACTTAAAAAAATCTCAAACTTAAAAAAATCAAAATGGCAGATCCAAAATGGCGGACTATCATATTTATGAACCGATTTGTCTCAAACTTGAAACTTTGCGGTGGGTTGGATCAATCAATATAATTTTTGGCTCAAACTTATTAAAATCAAAATGGGGAATCCAAAATGGCGGACTGTCAAATTTATGAACCGATTTGTCTCGAGCTTGGTACTTGGGGTCTAATGTTTCTGGTCATTTGGTTGCTTTTAACGAGTTCCATACATTATACGTGATGATGAGCGTTTGATCTTCTGAATTGTAGATCGGAATAGGGAACATTCCCATTTTTTTATTGCATAAAAATGTTTTACCCTACTGAAAAATAAGATATGCACAATATGACGCCTTAATTCCCAATAATAAATTTGTTATAAATTATTAGAGTCTCGCGCGCGAGCAAAACCCTTTCAAACAGGTTCAGACTCGTGACGCCACATCCTACAATTTACAAACGACGAGAAAACCGATTCGGTTCGGTTTTCATGGTTCATTCATTCAATATTGTAGGCTGTGACGTCACAGCTCGTTTCGGTCCGTATCGATTTTATCGCTGTTTACATTCTTCATACCGATCGCGCGGAGTCAGAAATCTTGTTTTTTTGTGAAGTACACGTTTTATTACGTTACGCTATGTTTTTTAGGATTATTTTTATATTTGAAAGTTGAGTCATGTTCCCTATTGTGGAACAATAAACGTATTATCGTGAACAGTAACATCTACGAGTAAATTTTACGCGTAACGCGTCACTGGTCGTTGGCACACAAATTAGGTATGCGAAATTCAATTAACTGATAATGAGTTTGACCTTTCAAATAGGTTGACGTAAAAAATCGGCAGAAATATGTTTTGATGAATATGGTCAACGATCCCCATTCGTTTACTGTAATAGTTTCCTAGATTTTCTGGAGGTAATTCAAATTTCATTTCACATATTTGAATTACTTATAATACCCAAACTGGCTTAATTACGTCTCTGGGGACTTAAATGAGAGAGCAAACTATCAACTAAAGGACTAAAAATGTGTAAAAAAAACTATCTTTCCTGCTTTGACTTCTGATAGAAGTGACCGATAGAAATTCTGATAGAAGTGACTATCGCATACGTCCGAGAGAGCCAATAATAAGAACCATCATGATAACAATTTAACCCGGGTACAGCAAGCAGGAAAGTTATGATAGTAAATCTCGATATTTTGTCCGTTTTCCACATTCTCTCAAAATGGCGGAGCGCAAAACTCTATAACGAACATTTGGTGGTCGAGGATATTTGTATAAAGTGACAATAAGGTTGAAGGTGTAAACTATGTCTTCACAGACGGATCAAAGGACAAGGAAGGAGCAAACAGTCTGTGGTATATATTCCAGAAATCTGCGACTCCGATGCAAGTGGGCTATGGATAAAAATGCCAGTGCAGTACAAACAGAACTCGCTGGTATAACCATAGCCGCACAAGAGATTGCTCGCATAGAAATAACGAGCAAGACGATCAGAATCTGCACAGATAGTAGACAGTCACTACTGGTCCTGAAAAACTATAAATGGTCAACATGGGAATGTCACCAAGCACTTGTGAGAGCCTGTCAGATGAATAACATCTGCCTGTGCTGGGTCAAAGGACACTCACAATGCAACGGGCAATAAAGAAGCTGACAAACCGGCCAAGAAGGCAGCCAACCTGAGGATCCTTGGGCCTGGTCCTTCAAGTACACTACCAATTGCAGTGAAACTCCAATTGATAAAGGAAAACACCCATAAGACATTTGAAACGTCGTGGGATCTGCTGAGATATCCCAGCTAAGAGACGGCGAGGAATTATCTGGCAATGTCTAGGGGAACACTACGATTTGTGACAGGAATCCCAACCAAGGAAGCACCTCTATAACATGAGACAAAGTGACATACCCATCTGCAGAGGATGTGAACAAGAAGATGAAACGGTCGAGCATGTACTTTGTTAATGTCCTGCCGTGTCATCGACCAAAGAATCAATATTGGAGGAACGTTGGTCTTCTAAGGCCAATTTGAGGGAAATTCCCCTAGGCAACATCATCACCTTTTGCACAATATTAGGCTGGTTGATGGCCTAGGGAGACATCTCCCCCACGGAGGAAGCACAAGTGGCCCAATGAGACCTAAGTGCAGCGGATCTCTGATCCGCACTTCGAACAAATTCCAGAAGCTGACAACAAATGCATAATGGCCTCTGGTATCTGACTAAGCTCTGCAGCTTAGTCAGATGTCAGGCATATTCCCCTTATGCAGACCAGGGGATTAAGTGCACCGTATTGGCAAGCTAATATAAAACCTTCGCATTCTGACTTATCTCAGCTGACCTTAAAAAATTGAATGTCCGCAGTGGAAAAACTGATGAAAATCCAAATGTCCAAAGTGGAAAAACAGGTAAATATTATACGGATCAAACACAATCAACTCCAATCCGTGGATTGGATAAGAACTAATTGCAATTTCCGGATGTTTATATACCGTCTAAACAAACGCAATATCTTGTTAAGGCGTCCATAACTACTTTAGAAAACCGCGATTATCATAATTTTCAAATTTTACGCGCAAATGCATTCGTGAAATCGAATTATTCATCTGATGGAATAGAAATCTCCCGTTAACCGGCCAGATTATAGAAAACATATCTTTCAACATCAATGAAAACGAACGCAATACAGAGCCGTACATCGCATTCAAGTATTGGTATGAGGCAGAAATTTCCAATCCAACACCATATACTTAGAATACAGGGTGTCCCTGAGAAAAAGATACAAGCGATATCTCCGTTATTTAAAGGAATAGAACGGAGGTATAGACGGAGGAGAATCGGAGGTAAACATGATTAGTTTGGCCTTATGGATGAATTAATGAAAAATTATTTTGCACCAGTAATAATAATATTAATAATAATATTTATTGATTCCAACAGGAAAAAAAATCCAATTACAGGAACAAAAGCAATACAAGTAATAATTAAAATATAACAATATAAGTAGAAGTAAAATAATACAAAAGAGCAATACATTACATAAGACCTAATACCTATTAGCCAAACTAGATATGCATAATATGCATATATGGCAAAATAAAACAAACAAACAAAATATAATTTACTACAACAAATCAAACAAGTACCTAATACTTAAGCTAACCGAGCTACCCAGTTACATATACTCTTCGAACTATGACAGTGAATATCACAATCAGAAGCGCTACGATTGAACAGTTCATCAGAGATATTGGGGACTTTCTTAAAATATTTGATCTAGGAGCAACACAGTAAAATAAAGTTTGCTGTCTAGAATTTAGGTGAGGTATCAGAAAATTTATTTTATTTAAAAGATCAGGGCCATCAAGCTTGCCATTCAAGATATTAAATAAGAATCTAATTAGCATGAGATTGCCTCTGGTTTCTAAAGAGTCAAAATTAAATCTCGCAAGTAAATAATTTTGATCCAGACCTCTAGGAGGATAAGATCCATCTTGCAAAAAGATCAAAAACTTTAAGAACTTTCTTTGGATCGATCCTAAATGTTGACAATGAACGTGATAAATCGGATACCATATAATCGACCCGTATTCTAGTTTTGACCTCACCAGAGCATAAAACAGAGATGTTAAGGTGCTTATACTGTAAAAGTCCTGGCAACTGCGGTAAATGAAGCCATAATATTTAAAGGCACTAGAAACAATATGGCTTATATGTTCAACAAAAGTGAGTTTGCTCCCCCTCTGGGTTCGGGACCACAATTGTAGAATAGACCCAGGGTACCTCCTACCTATCGTAAGAGGCGACTAAGGTGACTGAATGGGACCGCCTAGCCGCTTAGACTTGACCGGTAACATCTTCAAAGTTATGCTGGGCGGGCGTTGGTGGCACTTGGATGGGTGACCTAGGTAGGCTTGGGCCCGGACTGTGGCGTCTGCCCGAGACCTGGGAACACTCAACACATCTGCCGCGGGCGCGTGGTCCCAGATAAATGGTAATGAGGACCAAAGTAATTAATCTCGATAACTCAGAACCATACTATCATACATACAAATTGTAGAGACTTTGCCACCAGGCCACCCATAATAAATAGGATGGTTTGAAGAAAAGTACTCAAGTAAAAAGGAGGAATGCACAAAGGGCCTAATGAGGCCTAAGTGCTGTGGTGGAATAGGAGTGTAACACTACCTTCCGCTACACTCCGACCCATATACATACATACATACAAAGTGAGTTTGCTGTCAAAATAAATATCCAGATCTTTGAATACATCAACTCGGTGATGTATGATATTCCCAATGAAGTAGTTGTGAGTATAAGATGTAGTTTTTGCGAGTATAAGTCATTACGTTACATTTAGCTGTATTTAGTTTAAGATGATTTGTCTCGCACCATGAAGACATTCTGTTAGGCGACTGCCTTAACAGAAGATGGATGGAAACTGTAGAATATTTAATTTCAGAGTAGAGTTTAAAATCATCGGCAAATAACAAATGCTCACAAGTAATGACTTCAGGAAGATCATTAATAAATAATAAAAACAATATGGGGCCCAGATTGGAACCTTGTGGAACCCCCGAAGTTGGAGAAAATGATATTGAATTGAAATTTTGATATCTGACCGTAAAGTGTCTATCTCTTAAGTAGGAGGTGAATAATTTAATCAATGCTTTAGAAAAAGCAATACTTTCTAGTTTCAAAAGGAGTATGTTATGGTCAATCTGATCAAATGCTTTTTGGAAGTCCGTACAGACGACATCGACCTGTCCTCTATTATCCAAAACCTCAGAGACATATTGAGTAAAAACCGCTAAATTAGATATTGTCTCCTCCTTTGTATGAACCCATGTTGGCGTGACGAAATAAGCTGCCTGGTAGAGTAGTAAAGTTTACTATACAATATGGTTTCAAAGATTTTAGAGAAATTACACAGTAGTGAAATGCCTCTATAATTTGATACATCATTTTGGTTTCCCTTTTTTGGTATTGGGCAAATATATGTTTTTTTCCAATAAGACGGGAAGGAAGAATTACGTAGGATGCAATTGAATAAGATCTGTAGTGGCATCTTCATATGAGATATTCAGTAAGTCTATGTGAAGTCCTAGATTGTTGTGTAAAGAAAACTCAGATGGATTGGTTGTGATTAAATGAAGACGCTGTTAAAGTAGTCACCAAACGCATTAGCGATATCAGAAGGACTGGAAAGTTCACTGTCGTTATAGAACATTACAGAAGGGTTACGTGCACTAAAGTGAACTTGAACTTATCACAAATGTGGATTTTATTTACAGAGGCCCGAAGGGCCATGGCATATAAACCAGGGTTGGCTGAAAGATACCACACTGGAAAACCCGAGTGGATTTAACTGATTTTGTGTGGCCTATATTGATTGTTAAAATACCTGATACGAAGACCTATTGCGCAAGAACGTTTACTGTTTCAAATTCTGATTATATTGAGATATAAGTATAGTGCGCTACGGCCGCCTAATACCAAAAGTAACAGATTATTTTTGAAATATTCGAGAGGAAGATGTATTAATCAACATGTGGGGATAAATAAAATAGGAGAAATTCTCAGCTTGATTGCAAAATAGCTTGAAAAAGACATTTATAAGAGCTACATAGGTCACTGTTTCTCTGTAACGAGAAGCTCTGTAACTCTTTTGGCCAATGCTGGGGGCAACATTACATCCATAAAACGTCACGGTGGCTGGAAATCTGCCTCCGTAGCAGAAGCATATATAGTAGATAGTTTGAATAACAAAATTGAGATTTCTAACAAAATATGGAATTGTCCATCTTCTTCCAACATATATTATATATATATATATATATATATATATATATATATATATATATATATATATATATATATATATATATATATATATATATATATATATATATATATATATATATAAATAAAGCATACATAATATAATTTTCATTATTGTAGTATTAATTATTAGTACCTAAATCATTATTTATTAGTAAGAATTACATAAATAGATGCAGTGGTTTTTGCAAGACCAATCACAAGCGCCAACATTAAATAAAAATGCAAAGCGACTCTCCTTTGCAAGCAGATAGATAGGCTGGTAGACCTTCAAATACTTCCACTTAGAAGTATTAATAGAGATACCTATGCAAGTTGTTTTCGTGTAATTTGTTTCTAATACATCTAATGACGCCTTAATAGTAATGTCATGAGACAGGAAAGAGGCCTGACTAATTTGGAATTTAACTCGAGGAGATAAAGTCTCTTGCGAGACTAATATATCAATTTAGGTAATTGCTCTCTAATAGGTCTGGAAACGGTTTTACTTTCGAGAGAGATTTCTTCGTATGTGCGCACCTGGGAAAACTCGAATCTCGCGGTTTGCGTTGCTCGGTAAATTATCTATACAGATATTTGCAGATAACGGAAAATAGTTTTCGTTATTGTTGGTTTTCTAGGTCATCGACACATTTTCGCAACGTTAGTTCTAGCAGGAACATATATAGTAATTACTCAAAACAAATACTTAAGACAACAATGCGATATGAATAGTTGTAATAAATTACGTATTTTTAGGTATCCCCTTTGGGACTATCGTCTATAGACCTACATAATCGTAGGTATATTGCCCCTCAATGTGACAACATAGATAATTTTGTGGCACACGGGAAATGTCGCACCTTCCAGGAATATTTGTTTGTTATTTATTTATTTAAGGACGAGCCAATCTGTTTGCTATATAGGTTAAGGATAAGTTTTCAAAGTGTATAATTTAAAAATATATTATTCCATCAAACATTTGCAAAAATATGATATGTAAGTAATACCATAAGGGCATCTAATTTTTCCGAAAAAAAAATCGAAAAAACACGTTGCTGGGTAATATTTTAACTAAAAGTATGAGTGCTGGTGGCGACAAAAATACGAGTCTGAAAGAAGAAGACGAAGAAGACTGAAATTTTTATTGGACATCTTTTGTTTTAGTGACTACGACTTTTACCCAAATTTTCATTATTTTTTCTACTCTTACTCATACGATTAATTCCGACATCGTTTAAAAATTGGGTTATCATCACCGCTGTATGCGGTCGTGCATTATCTTGCATTAAGAGGAATTCTTCGCCAATGTAAGGTGCAAATGGGACAACATGTTCATTCAAGATCTCTATGTATCTAACTGCATTTAGAGATTGCCGTGGTGAAATTTCACCCCATACCATTAGTGAACCACCGCCAAAACTCTCCCTTTCACTTTCACCAAACCCTCCGACGCCCGTCTTCTGATCTCAACACGAATCTTGATTCCTCAGTGAATAAAACTTGAGACCATTGCAACACATTCCAAACAAGGGAACTGTGACACCGTGACCAACCTAAGAATTCAATACAAATAAAATTTCACTCCACAGCGACAAGCAAATTTCGTGTCAAAATCATAATCGGTTTTTAAAGGCTGTACATATTAAAAAATACATTTTTTATGGAAATCCAATTACAAAATAGTGATCCGCAAGAATCGCCCTTTCAAACAAAAAAAAATTATCAACATCGATAGGCTGGTTTAAAAGTTATTCAACATTATTATTATTCATCAACATTAGTTATTCCAGGTAAAGCGCTTCCCTAAAATTATGACCATGCGGTGACGGATCTTAAAGAAGCACCTTAAGCGATAATTTTTCCGGCCTCCGATAAAAAATCGGCGACACGACAATCATTGCAGTGTAAATATGTTTCTAATACAATTTATTTATCGAGTGTAATAAAAATTTATCTCGCCACCGCTACCGGTGTACGAATTATAGAACTGCTACTCATAATCTCCCAACTATCTGCTAGAAATTCTACGTATGTTTATTTATATACTGTTTATTGTCGCCACATACGTGATCGCTGCCGTAACTGTTATGTCTCTATTGTTTTTTATGATTCAAGAGATAGGCCTCTTACGATAGCGGCATCGTGGCATGGGGCCCATATCTCATGCGGCGATGGACAGATTATTTGTCGTGATGATCGTAAACTGTATTGTTGGCGTATCGATGTGCAACGAATTACTTTGCGAACATCCGCGGCTGGGACCTCCCGTAATACCGATCATGCATTTCATTTCAATCATCTCGCCGCAATCGAAATCTTTCCGAGAAAGATGTCACTTTTTTGACCACCACAATAGCATTGTTTCGCGTCTCTAATTCCTGGGTATTCTACATTTTCTTCAGGCAGACAGATAGACGGACAGACTAAGTATGTAGGTACTGATATTCCTTTGTACATAATATGTATTAATATTGTTAAACTAGCCGACCCGACAGACGTTGTCCTGTCTTAATTGTGAATATTGAATTCGAATCGGTATAATTAATAAAAAAAATATTTACATAAAAGTGTTTATTATTCTAATGCTTTATGATATACAACATGATACTTACTGCCCTCCATGTGATAGCAAATCGGATTGAGAAATCCCTGGATCATAAGGAATCCACCCTGGGTGTCTTCATAGATATAGGTGCGTTTGACAAAACCACCTTTCCTAAAATTACAGCGGCCCTATCACATAGGAACGTTCCTCATATTGTGAGCAGCTGGATATCCTACATGCTCTCTAAAAGAGCAGTACAAATCAGTGCAGGAGACACTGTCATAAGAGGACTGGTTGCGAAAGGCTTTCCGCAGGGAGTTGTTTTATCACCACTGCTATGGAATCTGGTTCTTGGCAGCCTCCTAAATCATCTCAACGTAGAAGGATTCTACACAATTGCATACGCAGATGACTTAGCGATACTGCTTAATGGAAAATTCGAAGGAGCCCTCTGTCAGAGAACGCAGATGGCCCTAAGAATAATCGAAAATTGGTGTGAGGTGCATGCCCTATCCGTCAACCCCAGGAAGACGGAAATGATACTCTTCACAAGGAAAAGAAAACTGGAGCTAATGAGAGCACCTGTTTTCCTAAACACAGCATTAAATTTTGCACTACAGGTGAAATACTTAGGGGTAACTTTCGATGCTAAATTAAACTGGAATCTTCACCTCGAAAGAAGAATAAATAAGGCCTAGGGTGACTCAGGGTGATCCTGTGGATTTACACTGCTATTACAAGACCAATGTTGGACTATGGAGCTGTTGTTTGGTGGCCCAAGAGCCAAAAAATAACAGCAAAACTCAAGCTATGCCAGGTACAAAGAGTTGCCTGTCTGAGCATAACCGGAGCTATGCGAACAACACCAACGAGAGCAATGGAGATAATGATGTGTTTTCCACCGCTAGATCTACATCTATAGGAAGTGGCTTTGACTACCATGACTCGCCTCAACGCCGTTGGGCGTATTTGGTCATACTACCAAACGCAAGCTGTGGCCAAACCAGAAGCCGCCTGTGGACTGAGGCTGTCAGAAAGATACCCCTTTTACAGGCATGTGCAGATGGTATTCCGCCTCGGCTTGTCTTTGATAAACCTTACACCATACATACTACTGGTGGAGCAGGCTGTGGTATATATTCCAGAAATCTGCGACTCCGATGCAACTGGACTATTGATAAAAATGCCAGTGTAGTACAAACTCGCTGGTATAACCATAGCTGCACAAGAGATCCCAAGCAGCATGGTGCCGTCATTATTACGTTCTTTTAAGGTGATTTTAGGTCTAAGACGAGTGACTCAAGTGACCAATATGAGGCCGAACATATGACGTCATTTCTATGTCGTCTTTAAAACGTCACTTTTTTTCTCGTCATTCAGACGTACCTTTTTAATCTAACGTTACTAATCCTTAGGACGTCATAATTTTGACGTCAACTTGACGTCATATTATCGACGATCATTTTCCTCCCTTTCGTTATACTTATTTCTTATTTGTCTACAATAATTAATGTTATGTTAAGTTTGAGACATTTCAAAATTTAAAACATAAAGGGCACCACAGCCAAATTTTTTGAATTTTTTGAAAACATTTTTTGAATTTTTTCAAAAAATTGTGAAAAAATTTTGAATTTTTTCAAAAAATTGTGAAAAAATTTTATGAATTTTTTCAAAAAATTGTGAAAAAATTTTATGAATTTTTTTATAATTTTTTTTATAAATTTTATGAATTTTTTTAAAAAAAAATTTTTTTGAATTTTTTAAAAATTCAAAAAATTTTGTTGTGACTTTTTCTCGTCATTTTGACGTCACTCTTGTAGTTCCTTTAACTACAGAATTAGAATAGAATTTTATATCCTGGAAATAAGACCCAGAAGCAATTTTTTTTTAAATTTTTTCAAAATTTTTTTTAAAAATTCTAAAAAAATTTTTCTAAATTAAAAATTCCCTCGCGGAGGAAGCACAAGGGGCCCAATGGGGCCTAAGTGCAGCGGATCTCTGATCCGCACTTCGGACAAATTCCAGATTCCAGATATACAACATTCTTAGTTTTTTTTTCTTGCGCGTATATGACGTGATTTTCAAGATTGATGCCACAAACACTTGGCGAGATTAACTTTCTTTTGAACACCCTTGCGATATGTCGTTGCGATCAATGGGTGATTGGCCAAGAAATAATTTTTGTCGAATTTCTGTCCACTGTGAATTGGATATGAACGTTATAAACAAATCTGGCGTGCCATAATGACGTACATACGACAGCATCCTGAGCGTATTCATGCATATGTCGCGGACTTCCGACGTATGTTGCTGGGAGAATAGTTGTTCTACCTACATTCTGTGCCTTTCCATCAGCATTGATGGCATCCCGTAGACGAATGTATTCTTCCGATCGCAGTTTTGCCTGGTTCAACCTGATAAATGACAATCGCTCAGTTTCAATTTTCACGTACATATCCACAGCATATTGGTGGAAGAGACGCCGACATTTTAAGATATGATTGTCCTCATTATCCCGAACCATCAGTCTGTATGAATAATAATTCATTGAACTAACTTTTTTGTTAGTTTCGGAACCTGTAACTGGATTTATCATCTTCATTGAAAAATGATCACCTTGCCACAATAAGATAGGATATTGTAACGCGTCATATGATCGATGTGTTTCGGACCTAAATTTTCACCCAAGACGACAATAGCAACTTCGTCAATTATTGTTGGCGCATTAAAAGTTGGCGTCTCGCGTGTTGTCAGCATTGCGAGTTCTGCCACTTAAGTTTGTACGTCTAATTGCTGGCATTTTCAAAAACGAAAATTAAACTGTAAATTAAAGAAAACTATTGTATTCTTCTTTATAACCAAGTATATCACTTGTTATGTTAGTAACGTGTATGTTAGTCTATCCAAACTTTAAGACATAAAAAGGCAAGTTTTCACAAAATTTCTTGATGATTAAAATTTTGTTTTTGTCATGTGCGAAAACAAAAGGAATCCGACCCTGGCTGCTATTTGGAATTAGTCCTGGCGGTATCTTTTTATACGAATACTTTTTATACGAATATGAATTATTTCTAGAAATGTATTTGTCTACAAGTAACCTATAACTATTGTAATCAAAGACAAACAACAACAGTTGAAACCCAAATATATCCTTAGAATATAAATGATTATATTTAAATACCGTATATACTTATTTTAGGACAAAACTGTAAAACGAATCTTGTTAAAATTCTAAACTAAAATGTAAATATGTAAATTAATATGAATTGAATTGACACCGTATATACATTGAATTGAATTGACATAAATCAACTATACCGATTTATCAGAAGCATTTGATAGGGTTGACCATAAAATACTACTAAATAAACTTGATAATATATTCGGATACACACTAAGTTTTTCAAATCATACCTATCACCTTCGATAGTACCACAGGGGAGTAATCTAGGACCATTCTATTTTTATGATACATTAATGACTTATCGGACATTCGATGCCCTTATGAGACTACTTACGACAAAAATGAACGCAATGAATAAGTACAATAAATAAGTGCAAAATTACTATACTGTCATAATACGAAAACGGTTTGGGACACTCCATGAGGACCTCAGACTTTGGTAGAATCACGTGACTCAACCTTCATCACCGTATCTGAAAAATTAAGCAAGGCAAGGAAAATGATTAATCTATATATATATATATATATATATATATATATATATATATATATATATATATATATATATATATATATATATATATATATATATATATATATATATATATATATATATATACACTGCGCAACTTATTTAACGCACAACCAAAAAGTTAACTCAAATTTGACGTTATGTATTTTCGACAATTTTTGTTCGTTTTGGTTGATTTTTTTTTCAAATTGTAGGTTTCTCTCTTAGGAATATCACTGTCTTAGTTGTTTTGGTAAAACGAATGATTTTGATACTATACCAGGTGCTATAAAAATGTTATGTTTTTTTCCGAAATTTCAAAACGTCCTGTGGGCTATACAAGGTATTGCAAGTTATTGCAATTATAGCCAATTTAAAGCCTCATGTTTTTTCTACATTTTCTTTTTTTATTCATTTGTTTATCTCTGTTACTTCATAAAATATCCAATTTTTCAGTTGACGTGATTTTTATTAAATTTATTAACTTTCTTTTTTGTCAAGTGCTCATTATTTATTACTCATTATACTGGTTCAATGCCTCATTTTGCGTTCTGTTTTCCTTGATATCTTATAATTTATTGAGAGATGCAAGGTGTTTTAGAAGAGAAAAAGGTCTTAAAAGGACAAAAACTCAAAGAACATACCTAGAAAAATGGATTGCTTTAATCAATAAAACAACGAATAACAGGAAACAAAACAAAAGTAAATAGAGAATTAGTATCTGGTGTTTACATCCCTTCGGCGAATGACCTCCCGACATCTTTGGTTCATACTTAAAACCAAAGTTCTGATTAGGTTCTGATCTAGGCCATTCCATAATTCGACTAGGCGTCCTTCCAATTCTTGTAAATTTTGGGGTTGTCGTCCCTCACTTCGTAACCGCCGACCGATAAAATCCCAAACATGTTCAATGGGGTTAAGGTCGGGGCTACGGGCTGGCCAGTCTATGTGATCAATTCCTACTTCTTCATGATAATTTCTCAGGATAAGACTCGTGTGGGGACGCGCATTGTCTTGCATAAGTAAAAAATTGGGTCCTATATAGGGGGCATAAGGCAAAACATGTGCTTCAAGAATGTCTGTGATGTATCTGTCAGAATTGAGATTTCCATTCACAAGTTCCCAAGTCCGTTCGCCCAGTCAAAGATATTCCACCCCACACCATGACGGATCCACCTCCATATAAAGTTGTGTGCAAAAAATTGCATTGACTGTATCGCTCATCGGGTCTTCGGTAGACGCGATTACGTCTGTCACAATTATACAAACTGAACCTTGACTCATCAGTCCAAAGAATACGTTCCGAATCTGCTTCCATCCAATTAACATGCTCATTGGCAAAATTCAATCTGGCTCGTCGATGATCTACTGTTAATGCGGGTCCTCGAGCAGCAATCCTGGGTCTTAAATTTGCCTCCCTCAGTCGTCGGCGTACAGTTTGAACGCATATGAGTGGACCACCTGCGTCTTGAAGTTGTGCTCTTAAATGTGTTGCAGTTATAAATCGTTGCCTTACAGCATTTACTCTTAAAAAGTGATCCTGGATAGCAGAGGTAACACGAGATCTACCTTGACCGGCCCGTCTGGAATGTTCTCCTGTTTCCGCGTACCTTTGAATTGCTCTCGCTATAGTTGTGTGAGACACTCCCAACCTTCCAGCTATGCGGTTGTAACTCCAACCTTCACCATGTAATGTAGCTGCCTCAACACATTCATCACGAGTTAAATTTCTGGTTTGGCGTTCCATTATTCACTAATTATTGCTGGACTGTCAACAAAAAACTAATGACACAGTTGTCAGTTTATGACGTGTAATCTTCGATTTCTATAGCTTGCTAGCTGTTTGAGTTGTCCGATAAATGCATTTCATGTGAATAAAAGCATGTGGTGTTTCAAAACGGTGTATTTCATGAAGTAACAGAGATAAACAAATGAATAAAAAAAGAAAATGTAGAAAAAACATGAGGCTTTAAATTGGCTATAATTGCAATAACTTGCAATACCTTGTATAGCCCACAGGACGTTTTGAAATTTCGGAAAAAAACATAACATTTTTATAGCACCTGGTATAATATCAAAATCATTCGTTTTACCAAAACAACTAAGACAGTGATATTCCTAAGAGAAAAACCTACAATTTGAAAAAAAAATCGACCAAAACGAACAAAAATTGTCGAAAATACATAACGTCAAATTTGAGTTAACTTTTTGGTTGTGCGTTAAATAAGTTGCGCAGTGTATATACCTATACCGGGTGACACAGGAGACATATAATTGCAACTTTGGGAAAGTTGTATATTACATGATTGTCCTTTTTTTGAGCATATCAAACATTTCCTTAAACTTCCGGTTTAAGCTGAAGTGGCGCAAACTTTGTTATTTTAAATGGTTCCCTGTATATTTTTTTTGCCCATCTGATTCGTCTTTAAATTCTCTTTTCAACCATGTATCGCACCATGGCATTTGTTTTTAAACTGACAGTTAATAATCATTTTATTGTATTAAGCATAGGTGGCCATGATATGAACCTTGGCAGATATTGATGCTTAGTGTGCCGTGATATCGAAAGACTTCTGGTACGTAACTTCATGTCTCATATTTTTTTGGGCATAATCAGTAGCTGAACAGACTAACTAGATCTTTCTTATTTAAAAGAAAAAATCTCTAAACAACCAACGATATTATAAAAACTAAGATAGGAACTCCATTTTTTTATTTAACCTACTTAAGAAATACTTATTTATCTTTTATTTTCGCCATTACAATTGCTGTACCTATCCCATTTTGCTTTCTTCATTAAAATTAGTATCGATAATTATTACATAGTAATGAACATTGTTACTACCTACTGTAACAAATACTGTTTCAAATAGCCTTTCTCGAAATAACCTAACATACTCCCTCCGAGCAAGAGACTTATTCTTGTTCCACTGAATATAAATTTCAAGTAACTCTTTTCGCTCTTCCAATGAATATACCATTTTCAAAATAACTTGCTTCTTTACGAACACTACGTATTTTTTACGCTAATATCTAAGAGAGTGAACTACTATCTCACAAAAAACTGGATGACATCTGTCAACAAATAAACAATGCAAATATGCATTGTTTCCAGAGGTATCTTGATGTTCTTATTTTATAATTGACACCCGTAATGTGATAAGTTTTTAGTAATATCTCACGAACAGGTGGAGTTATTATATAACAATTAGATATTTTTTTATTCAGAAAATTAAGGACATTATTTTGGTATAAAAATATACGGGGTGTTCTATTTAAAAAAATCATGTTTTATTTTCCACCCTGTATATCTTACAAGATTTTTAATATCCGTGCTCAGATTATAAAAATTCATCAAAAATCGCGTCCACTCCTTTTTTGAATGAGTTAAATCGGCAAAGGATAAGTGAGATAAAAGGGGTGTCAATCTTAAGAGACTTACCCTGTACATGCATACGAGTGGGTGCCTGTATACGATATTACTAGCCAGCCTATAACTTCCTTGTAAAACAATATATCGATTTAAAACTTTGGGAAATTTTATGGTTGACAACGCTGCACAGTTTGATTGCTTCAAGATCTGATTGCCATTTCCGGTTTAACCGGAAACACTATACATTTTGTTATTTTTAATGGAATACCCTATATATTATTAGAAATTTAGATTTCCCAGAAAATTCTAGAACCGAAGCATGTAGCATACCATATACCTATCTTTGACAGTTTTCGAGAGAATGGCGGTTGAAAATGTTATATTAATGATAAATTACTTCAATTTCACATAAAACAAATGAATATAGGAACAAATCTGTTACGGCTATTTAAGTTTTTTGGGGAGTAAAATTTGATAAAGTCATAAAAATTTCATTTCCGGCTTTACCGAAAGTACTACGAAAACTGATTTTTAGGCTCAAATTACTTCGATATTTTTAATGGAACACCCTGTATTGAACATTAAATTTACATTCTACTAAACCTTTCTGGATATTTTTTGTTTCTTCTCTCCCCTACCTCAACCTAAGTTTTTGACTATAATTTAAAGGTTTGAAATGTACACCGTTGACTTCTCGGCAAGACTTAATTTTTTCTTTAAATTCCTGGAGAAAGTTTTCCATTTGAATTAGAGTAATAGTTTATCACTTGCGTAATTCTATTTCTAAGGTCTTTTATGTTATGTTGTATCTTCCAGTAAAAAAATCTAATGGTGTAAGGTCTGGAGATCTCGCGCCTAAACACAGCCATTTTTAAAAACTAGATAGCACAATCACTTACTCAAAGGTAAATCAATAATAAAACGCAAAAATTAAATGACGACTGTCCAGAGAAACTTTTAAATAATGCAACAGTACTGTCAAAATCTATATGAAAATCGGTAAATAGTTCTTTTGTTTTACGCAGCCCTCCTGAATCAAAGTTCTGTTTAAACATCATTTTTTTATTGTTTAGCCTTTGTGATAGTGCAAGTAAATATTCAGTCGCCGATACCTCATAAACTATTAGGTTTAGGCAGGAGACAGCAGAAACAAAAAATATCCAGAAATATACATTCATTTGTTTTATGTGAAAATGAAGTAATTTATCGTTGATTTAACATTTTTAACCGCCATTTTCTCGAAAACTGTCAAAGATAGATTAGTTATGCTACATGTTTTGTACTTAGATTTTTCTGGGTAATCTAAATGTCTAATAATATATAGGGTGATACATTGAAAATAACAAAATTTATACTGTTTCCGGTTAAACCGGAAATGGAAATCAGATCTTGACACAATCAAACTATGCACCGTTGTCAACCATACAACTTCTCAAAATTTTAAATCGCTGTATTTGTTTACAAGAAAGTTATGACTGGCAAGTAATATCGTAGGCACCCGGTATACCTAATAGGGCACCATAAAACAGATTTGTATGGCTACGCAAAGATCCTACTTGCACAACCCAACATTACGGCAAATGCCAACATTATCATAATTACTGATTCACAATCGACTTTCCAAAAGCCATATAATTCGCATTATCATACCAGCAAAACGGCCAGTTACAGTATCCAAGCCACCGCATCTAAAAATCCTAAAACAAACGTTATCAGTCGACCCGCCCGCGCGATCTCTCTCCCTCGCGACCGTCCCGCTATCGGCGCTTTCCTTCTGTCACCTGTCTCTCACCTGTATCCCCACCAGAAGCCCGCCACCAATGAGTGGAGAGTCCATCGGAGCCAGCTAAAGGAGACTTGATCTTTTCAACTGAACTAGGCTCATTCTGTGTCACGACGTCTTGAGAGTGTCGTCCCGTTTTCTACCGTGCTCTCTTTTGTTTTTAAGTTGTTAGTGACGTTTTCCCGATTGATCCAAGATCGTTCAGTGACTTGACTGTTTAGAGTGACTTTTGGATTTTGTTCGCGACACACACACACACGAGCCGCAGTGATATGGATTATTTGCAGGATCCCCCCAGGTAGGCAGACTCCTGCTATTGTTTTAATTTTTTTTTGAATTTATTTTACCAATTGTAGCAACTCATTCTGTCTCACAAAAAATCTAAGCAGCATTTACAATAGATTTTACCATTCCCGCTGTACATAATAAAGTTCAGTTTTGTAAGTAGATAATAATAACGCAATTAACCTGAAAACAAATCATCTAAGGCTGTTAAATTCCAGGTACGTAATGGCTTTTAAATCGATTTATTTGCTAGGAATCCTAAAATTCCTGAGAATGAAAGTCAAGGTTCTAAAATATTCAGCTAATAATATAAACAAATTGGATAATGCAATGATATTATTATTGATCAAGGCGTGATTGCTTTTTTTAATACTGCCCCGTGTAAGTATTTTAAGCGCATTTTGGCGGGAATTTTTTATGTACCTTCCCATCGTTAATATTAAAAAGCAATCAGGATGTTTTCAAGATAGGAATTGACATGACAATCACATAAAGAATCATGGTAATAGCATGGGATAGTTGCCATGGCAATTTGGACGTACACACCGGGTATTTTTTACAATGAGGGGGTGGTGTTTTCACACTAGCTGTTTTATCTGGTCTTATCAACCCTTCGATCGACCAGGGGTTTCCAGGTTGTCCATCGCTCTCATATTTTCGCCCTGCGCTAAATAGAAAGGTTCGAGGGGTTTTCAGACTTTTTTTTGCGTAAAACCAGATTAAACGTGGTAGGTTTTGTTAAGCATGTCACTGGGCATAGAAAATCATGTTTTGCGACATTTTTTCATGGTCTTAATCTGTTCAAATAAAAAAAAGTGAAAAAATTGCATTTTGAATAAAATGTTTTTTTCTGTTTCCACCGTCATATCTTCAAAACTAATAAAGCTAACGAGGCAAATTTTTTTGTCGATGAAAATACGCACAATGGCGCTTCTAACAGTATCGATTGTTTTTACATAATTTGTATTTTTATTCCTCTAAAAATCAAGGCAATTAGTAATTTAAATTTTATGTATTACAATTTTCAGCTATCGGAAAACTTTTTTATTTTCGAAAATTTTTATATACAAATAGCGAAGCAAATGAAGCTCAATCATGGCAGAAGTTTTTGAGGCGTTTAGTTTTTTCCCAATGTGTATCGTTTGGCGACAGCGATTTTTTTATAGTGCGCTGAATTGATTCATACCTACTATTACGGCGCGTAACGTACGTACCGTTTCGTCTGCAGGATAAGACGTGTATGAATTGGACGCCGTTATGCAAAAAGGAACCAACGCCAAAAACTAAGTTTCGAGAAACGAAGGTTAAAAATGTACAAACTATAATTAAATCGGCATGAAATTATAGGTGCAGATTCGTGCTTTATCTTGCGTTAAAACAGGATTTGCTGCTGAAAATTTTAAAAAAATCTAGTATATTTTTTGCGTTTTATAATTTCGGTGATTACAAGATTAAGAGAAACAATAAAAATAGGAAATCAAATATTTATTATCTATATTTATATAGTCAGGGACACCTGCAAATCCATCTATATCATCTTCAATATGGTCATCTGCAAAAAGTAATGAGTAGAAAGTCCTGCAATCTTTGGGAATTGATTTTATATCCGTGAGTTTTCCGTTCGAAATACATTTTCCTTCAGGCCAGAGTATGTTAAGGTCTAGTTTATTTAAACCACTTTTAGGACGATTTTCTTTGAAATATCTACTTCTACTGATATGGTGTTTTCATTCAAGTCTCGCTTCATAAAAAGGGAAAGCGGCTTTTCTCTTAGTATCGTTATCTCCATTGCCTTTAACCAAATTATCTCTTCTCCATTTATTCCGTTCTTTAAGTTTTAAATTTTAAACTAAAATTCTCGTAAAATAGTTTTTTGTATGTTGAGAAACTAACCACATTTACCTTATTTCGTCGGTAAACGTAGAGTTCGTACATTTTCGTGAGAGTCATATCTACTGGTAAAAATGAAGATTCTGTTTCTGTTAAACTCATCTCTGCATTGTTCCTCGTATATTTTGTTGTCCATGATAAAGTATACTGGCAATCAAAAGGTCCTTAGAAGCAATTCGTTGCTTCTTATAATTCACACATTCCTTACGCTTATATACACTGACGGACATAAAAAGTGGCGCACCTAGATTTTGTCCCAAATTTGTGCTCAATAACTTTTAAACCAGCATATCGATTTTGATAATTTTTTTTTTGTTTGAAAGGGCGATTCTTGCGGATGACTATTTTGTGATTGGCTTTCCATAAAAAATGTATTTTTTAATATGTACAGCCTTTAAAACCCGATTATGATTTTGACACGAAATTTGAATGTCGCTGTGGAGTGAAATTTTATTTGTATTGAATTCTTAGGTTGGTCACGGTGTTTACCATTATAATATTCTCTTTTTTGAATCACCTCTCTAGCCCTTTCAGCAACGAAGATGCGACAATTTAGATGAAACGGTGTTATTAAGTTTGATATTCAACAAGGAGGCCGTGGAGCTGAAAATGTCTAAAAAGTTCATCGCTTAAGAAATGTTTAGCGTTTTCGATTACGGACGCTGAAATAATTGTTACTTACAAGTACAAACAACATCAAAAATAAATAACAAACAAAGAATTATTCGACGTTTTAGTAAAACGACTGTAATTATTAATGATTAAAACAATAAACTTAAAAAATAACTGAACAACAAACTAACTAATAACGAGTATTTCCTCCTCTGGCTGCTATAACAGCTTCCATACGCCTAGGCATGCTTTCAATCAAATTTGTGATAGTGATTTGAGGGATATTGTCCCATTCTTCTTTAAGAGGAATCCTCAATTCATTCAGATTCTCTGGGTTGCGTCTACTAACACGTTGCCCCAATTCATCCCATAAATGCTCAATGGGATTCATATCCGGGCTTTTAGCGGGCTACGGCATACGATTAATTCCGACATCGTTTAAAAATTGTGTTATCATCACTGCTTTATGCGGTCGTGCATTATCTTGCATTAAGAGGAATTTTTCGCCAATGTAAGGTGCAAAAGGGACAACATGTTCATTCAAGATCTCTATGTATCTAACTGCATTTAGAGATTGCCGTGGTGGAAACACAAATAATTCTGTATGGGCATCGCTGGTAATTCCAGCCCATACCATCCAGCCCATACCCTTCACTGAACATACCATCCTCGTATCTTTCCCCACGCCTTCTCCAAACCCTCCGACGCCCGTCTACTGATCTCAACATGAATCTTGATTCGTCAGTGAATAAAACTTGAGACCATTGCAACTCATTCCAAACAAGATGAATTCCAGCAAAATCCAAACGAGCTACTCGATGTCGTCGAAGTAATCGCATTCCAATAGCCGGTCTTCTTGCGATAAAACCGAGACTCCTGAATCTCCGACAAATTGTTCGACCTGACAACAATTGTGTCAGATCGTGCGATTACAGCTGTTTGATAGGGATTCCTCGATATTTGCAGACCAATAAATCGATCGTCAATATTTTGCATAATCCTGGTACTACCCGAACCTGGACGTCTGCTGTATTGGCCCGTTTCTCGGTAGCGCTGGATCGCTCTTCGGACAGTTGTTTCTGGTAGACCAACAATACGAGCTGCATATCTTTGACTCCTTCCATCTTCTACCAAAGCCACAACTCTAGCTACTTGAATTGGACTAATTTGCACTGGCATTTTCTTTTAGAACGTTAACTGAATTATTTTTTATCACGAGAATTTCAACTGAATCTTTTGACGTTTCAGTGTTAACCGTTACCATAGCCTCCTTGTTAAATATCAAACTTAACAACATCGTTTCATCTAAAATGTCGCATCTTCTTTGCTGAAGGGGCTAGAGAGGTGATTCAAAAAATAGAATATTGAAAAAAGAATGGTAAACACCGTGACCAACCTAAGTATTCAATACAAATAAAATTTCTAGCCACAGCGACAATCAAATTTCGTGTCAAAATCATAATCGGTTTTTAAAGGCTGTACATATTAAAAAATACATTTTTTATGAAAAGCCAATTACAAAATAGTCATCCGCAAGAATCGCCCTTTCACACAAAAAAAAATTATCAAAATCGATAGCCTGGTTTAAAAGTTATTGAACATCAAATTTGGGAAAAAACGTCACTTTTTTCTCGTCATTCAGACGTACCATTTTAATCTAATGTTACTAATCCTTAAGACGTCAACTTGACGTCATATTTTCGACGAACATTTTTCCTCCCTTTGGTTATACTTATTTGTCTACAATATTTAATGTCATGTTAAGTTTGAGACATTTCTAAATTTAAAACATAAACATAAAGGGCACTTCGTGTGCGATTTTTGAATGTAATTCAGATCCAGATGTAGCATTATTTTCGAAATTTATGAAAATATGACCTATACTACCTTTTTACGTATTTCTTAACTATAAAACACATAATTTGCTATTCGTCTTATGTGCTATAAATATCCAAATTTGACAACGCATCGCTGGGGCACGTGACTAAAATTAACTAATAGAATGCTATGCGTTCTCGATAAAATGAAAATGGCGTATTATTGTTTTCGTGTTTTTTGTAGTGTTTACTGTTTCCCCTCATGTATTTTGGGAATGACGTCAAATAAACGTCAGTTAATGACATCATTTAGACGTCAAATAAACGTCGTTTACCTGTGACTCTTTCTCGTCATTTTGAAGTCTCTTTTGTAGTTCTTTTAAACGTATTTATGTCCTAAAAACTGACGAAATCAATACGTCATAATAAGGACACAATGATTGATTGAACGAGGAAACCATCGATGGAAAACACACGCGATAAACAAATTCCTGATTTTGTTCGGCAGTCATTAAGTATTTACTGTTGAGACAAAAATTGTGAAAATAGAAAATGTAGTTGTGTTAAAGAAGACCTAAAATGTTGTATTGAGTGTGAATGTTATTAACGATTTCGAGGAACATGAGGAGCAAAATGATGAACTAGAATGCCTTTAATGTCGAGCCTAAGTCAATACTCATATTTGTGAAAATATGAAAATTGTTGAAAAATAAAGTAGTTTTTGTATCTGTTTTTAGTTTACTTTAGTTAAAAATCGTCAATTAGTCTACTTATTTGACAGATATTTTTTATAACAGTCATTTATATTTACCTATCTTCTGGATATATGTTTTGCCTACCTACTTTAGGAACTATCTATCCTATCTACTTAAGTAGGATAGTTCTAAGTTATTGATAAAATTCCGTCTACTAGCGTCAAGCGCACAAGAAAGCGGTTTTAGGCCGTTTTAAAAAAATCGCTGCCTACATACTATAACCCGTACATGAAAAATTATGAACCTAAAAACTTTTTTAATATATTGACTTCATTTTACTCGCAGCATATGCATAAAAATTTTCATAAATAAACTTTTTTCTCGATTGCTGAAAAATACGTCTACGAAAATATCAAGTGTAAGTTTGCTCTTATTTTAACAAATAAAAAATATATATTTTATACTCATGTGGTACATGGATAGAAGCGCTATTATGTCTACTTTAATTCAGAAAAAAAATCAGGCCGATAGCGCAATTATTTTTAGAGATATAACGGTGGAGACGTAATACAACATGTTTTTTGAAACAATCAGTTTTTCGAAATGAAAAAGGTCAAGACCACAAAAAAATGTGCGACTCCGCTTCCCAAATCTACTCGTCTAGTTGAACATTTGTTTCTTAAATCAGCACTTTTTACCACTAGACGGAGAAGCCTCGCATTTTAAATCTGGAGATATTTTGTAATGTTTTCCGATCATGAGCAATTTCGAGATAAAAAATTCCTTGTCGTCGTCAAAGGCTGCGAACGTACAATCATGAAATTCTCGGTAAAAAGATATTTCACATATTTGTTTTTTCCCGGCTGATATTTTTTATCTTCGCCAGATCTTCGAACCGTGTATTTGTCTACAGATACCTACAAATAAAAATGTAACGACGCGTCGCAACAATGAAAAAAAGTTATTAACATTTAAGGCTCACTATCGGCGCCCAGTCAATATTTATTTTATTCCGGGCATTTACGCTATAATTTAAATAATTAGGCTTGTAAAACAATCGATTTACTTTAATAGTTCAGTCGCCGCGGATAAAACGAGACGCCCGTTGCATTGTTAACAGTTAACACCCCCAGATATTAATATCCCACTTTTCATCGGCCCATAATAGCGGGGTGTAATCTCATGATTAGTTTGTCAGATGCTCTTTTTCGCATGAACCAAGGAATATACACGTACGAACTTTTCATCCCCCTAGGAAGTCAATATGTTTAGTGGCGGTCGGCTGACAAATAGTACCATCCCCGTCCATTGTACGGGGAATCATCTCCATATAAAGCTCTAAAAGGGATCTATTCATCATTTAAATTGGATTGGCGTCGATTGTTTGCTTATTTTCAATCAGGGGCGTAGAAAAATGATACGTGGGTGGCGTCCTTGTTCCGTAAAAACCAAGCAAGCGTATATTTTTCGAATCGAACAAGTTACGTTACGTATACACGTTACGTCATTAAATTAGCGAGCAGAATTGGGTCTCGTAGAATTATTTTTCGTATTTTGTAGTAATGAAACTGCATGATACGTGCCAATAACTAACATTGTCCTTCCTTTCCAATTGGCATAATAATTCCAGGATGCTTTCGCTATAAGAGGAAGTGAATAAATTTCTTTATACTATTCCTATGATTAACTACACTCAGTTCCAAAACAAGTGACGCATCTAATTTTGGTTGCAACTTTGAAACGATATTTCTGAACCAATAGACTGATTTTTGATTTCTTTTTTTTAGTTGGTAGGTAATTATCTTGTCTTTCAAAAAAAAATAAAGAGGTGAAAATTTTTCAAAGCCTCCTAGATGGCAGTGGAAAGCCTCGAACTATGTTTTTTTCTTAGTTTTTAACTCACCCTGTGTGTTAATCAACTAATGTCGAAATGGGTTACACTTTATATGAAAGACGCTTCTTTTACGAGCATTTTGTTTTTTTTTTTCACCGATGTATCTCTAAAATTGTCCAAATTACAGCTTTTTTGCCGAAACCTTTCGTTTATCCCAGACATTAAATTTATTTTAGGATCACATTGTCTATGAAAAAACAGTTACCGTTGTCATAGCAATTACTCACTATTTCACTCTATTGTTGTGTCATTAACTGTCAGTTAAAAGAGTCAGAGTCAGAGTTAAAAACTAAGAAAAAAACATGTTTCGAGGTTTTCCACTACCATCTAGGAGGCTTCGGAACTGATGTTTCTCGGTTTCTTTGCCTTTTCTAAGAACATTTACCATAGTAATGTATATATTTTTGCACCATCAGAAAGTCGAGATTTCAACGAACAAGCCCACCGAATTAAAAAAGAACAGATATTTCGTCATTTTCCAATGGGTTCATCCTACTATCATTTTTTACCTTTTACCACTATGTGACAATTTGCATGAAATAAAAATTCATAACTAACCCAATTTTTCCTCCAGTTCATATAATTATCTATCTCATAAAAAATATGTTTCATATGTTTCATATATTATGCGGACTGGACTCCGAGCATTTGGTCTGTCATTGATCTGGCGTTTTTCATAGACGAAATTAATTATGATTCGTAACGTATTCAATTTAACACGTCCAGCAATACATCATCATCACAAACATTATTTACAATGTCAATTGGTCACCCCTCTCTTAATTCACTGTAGATTTATGGTGTATCATATTATTTGGGGTGATAAAAAGTACCGAAACTATCTGAATTATATATCCACCTGGAGGGCGAGGGTATAGCAGATATCTGTTAAATCGATAATTATTATAATCTACCACTGATTTATAGTTGGATAACTTTTTCTACGTAGTGTGAAACAACACTATTTTTCGTTAAAATATATCAGAACGTTTCGGGGAATGTTCTGTTTTCATAAATTTAATTTATTGTCTACCTTGGAAATCAAGAAAGAATTGTGTTGTTGCGCACACAAGTTCAGACAGGTTTTCCGCGAAGGATACTTCACGAGACGTCTAAATAAGTTTTTTGTGGCTGTTACTTCAAAATAGCCACCTGTGACTGAAACAATAGCACGCTGATAATATTTGACTATGGGTTACGCACAGGCATAGACAGTTTGATGTAGTAAATAACCTTGTTTAAATTATGAATAAAATACATTTCTTCTAGGACAACAAAGTTAGAATAAAACATAAATGAGTTTTGGCAATCTACTGGCCTAAAGCCAGTAGAAATAGGAAAAAAGCATCGTTTTGAGAAAAGTCTATACAGGGTGAGTGTTTAGTGCGTATTTGCTCTGTAGCGCCTTGGCTATTTATCACAGAAAAGTGTGTTATCCGAGGTTGTTGGTATCCTTTTTTGGCGTGTTTAAAAAATATCGGTGACTGTACAGTGTGCAATTTTGAGGCAAAATTCTCGTAAATCTGTTCGCTGGCAAGAAAATTGCAAATATCTCACACACTGCTAACTTTAGCCCCTGCAATGGCTATACCAGAAGAAAGATAATCTAATTTTACATAACTGGGCATCAAAAAATACAGGGTGTCCCATTTCAGAAAAAAAATTTTCGCAGTTTTAAATTAGCTCAATGTGGCATGGAAAATATAACACTTGGCATATTATTTTCGATTATATTTTAATTGCAGAACATAGACCACTCTATGTTCTTACACTATGCCAAAAATTAAATTTAGATATACCATGTGAAAGAAGTTATAAAGCTCCTTCCAGACCTTGCCATCTGTCACTTTTTTCTTAAAATGGTGAATATCGCCGAAACCTGAGTGTTTAGCCCCTCATAGGTTGTTCCATTTAAAATAAGAAAGTTAGTAGCCGTACAGGGTATATGGAACACCCTGTGCATTCACTGATATTTTTAAAAAACGCCAAAAAAGGATACCAACAACCTGATAAATAGCAAAAATATTGCTGTATATACTTTTCTTTCTCCAAACCCTATTTCTGCTGGTCTATTATTGTAATACCATTTTCGATTGTGTTAATTATTTTATTTTATATCTTAGTTAATAAACGAGCCCGATCTGAATGTGTCCTATCTTAGTACTTAGTGTCAAAATCGAGCCCGGTATATAAAAATAAAGGTTCACTACAAGATTTTTACACAAACATGTCAATTAAGTCTCTGCAGACTTATAATATTCTAAATATTTTCCGGCATGGTTCTCGTGAACAAAGTTCGACTACAACTGCATAGCACAATTTATAGATTTTGTATAATATGGTCACGGAATATGGAGAGTCAAATATCGCTCTATACTTTGACTTAATCCGCGCAATCGACCATCATTCGTCGCTAGAAAATATCCCATCTGTTGGGGGCCGTGGCAATCCAAACAACTGGCTATCCTCCTACTTGGGAAATAGAACCCAAGTAGTTGTATAAACAATTTTAAATCGGAGCCATGTCGTGTTCCGGTCGGAGTGCCACAAGGTACCGAATTGAGGCCTCTACTATTTTCATTTTTGTTTACTACTGGATAGGGCTAGAACCGTTGATGTAACTGCAACATTCGGAGTAATTTCCACAAACACCAAAACACTTTCACTTCGCTCGACGCGCGTTTCGCCAACCAAGTTGGCATCATCCGGAGACGGTTAAAACTAATCTTAAACTGCAAAATCTACCATATTTATACTATTTTCATGGTGACGTCACTAATGATATCACCGTGAAATTTACGCGTCACTAATCACGCTTCAATCATCGGTTGCTAAGCAACGCGTAAAGCGGGCTATACGGTATAGGTCCCTTGTCGCTATTCATACTACTATTACATTTTACAATTTCTATGCTCTCAAATGCATCCAACTGTCTATTATTGGTCACATTTCTAACTAATCTTAAATTAATCATATCTATTCTATGATTGTTGTCAAAAGCATGTTGTGCAACACTAGACTTATCTGTTCTTCCATATTTTAGATGAGCCATATGCTCTTTAAATCTGGTGTTAATTGATCGTCTCGTTTGTCCAACATATTTTCGATCACAATCATTACAACTAATTTCGTAAATCCCAGACCTTTCATTTGGAACAATTTTATAAGTCGGAGATCCAATAGACGATACTATTGGACGCACCGACTTCCCTGGCTTATGAATTTTTGGCAGACAATACAATCTAGGCACGGTAGGATTAGATACATGTAACCTTTTCTTAACATGTGGAGTAATAAGGTTGTTACATGATTTGAGGACATTTTTATTTCAGTGGTCATTCTTGGTAAAGGGTTTCTAGTAAGTTCTTTATAAGGACCATTACTAATTAGGTTGTTTACCCGTTCATAATAGTCCTCTTTATCTAAAATAACAACCTTATTACCTTTATCTGCTTTTAAATTTAATTTAAAATTTAATTTTTGTTTAAATGATATACCCCACAGTTGTCTAATAAATAATGAACTGTATACAAATATTATAAAGTTTAGATGGATGGATGATTATGATAAGAATCCGATGTCAGCAACAATGGAAAAGTGGATTTTTCAATATATTATGAAACATTCGTATATTATCGCAAGAAAAACTATGTTCTAACATCATAAATACTATCGTTTATAAGTTGTACTAGTTTTAGACTAAATACCATAGTGTATACACTATACATGTATAGTCTAAGGATGAAATAGTCTTCCTAATGCGTTTTAAAGAATACATCAAGGCTACTCCATAAAAATACATTAAAACGATTTCTCCCAAAACGGATTGTTTTAAAACCAACTTGATATTTAATTCTCAATAATAGCAAATTAGTTTTAAAATAGCCAATGTTAAGAGTAACATAAAACCAGTATAAGATCAATAGGACATTAAGAGCAAATAGCATTTTTATTTTGATTTAAAGAGTGCATTAAATTCTGAAAATTTAATTGTTTGAGTCCCACCATTCACGAAATTGGTCATGTTTTCTCATAAACTAACTTGGCTTTGGCCGGTAACATATTAGATACTATTGCATTTGCTTTCTCAGATATATCTGATGAGGTATCATTACAACTATCATAATCAACATCCATCTTCTTGAAAATAACTCGAACTTGAAGCAACTACGAGCAAACACAGTCAAACACGCGGCGTACCAACAAACCGTTTCTATAGTAACGACACAGAAAGACCACTGGATGCTGTGAAATTGTATTGGCAGTATTGATAACATTCAGGATAACATGTATAG
>CAXKVY010002220.1:0-23205 GCA_964058915.1 Tetropium fuscum
TTTTTGGAATCCCCGATTACGATTCCGGGGTCGAATTATTCGTGTCAAATCTTGCACCTAAATTTTAAAAGTACACCTTGGTTGGCTTCGTACTGTGACTTGTATAATTTGACGCGATGGGCGTCAATAGCATTAGTTTGCAACCTGTCTAGGAGAAGGACTGCTCCAAAGCCAAACCCGGAACTGTGTTTTGTTACGCACAAGTACGGCTTCAAGCTGAAATAAGTAAAGTTAAGTTGAGTCAAATCATTAGAAGGTGTCCTTGTGAAAGAAGTAGACTACTAAATTAACAGGCATACCACCATGCAACCATGACGCATTAAATGAAATGAAGACTTAGAAACATGTCCAGCGATAACTAAAAAATTAAAAATAAATTAATAGTAGAAAACATTTTTAAAAGCAATATTTAATTTAAATGCTCTAAAAAGAAGAAAATAAACTTTAACTTGAATTAAACCTATCCATTTATTTCATTACACAATGTATATGATATAAAAGCTTGTCGCAAGATTTAACTGAGTAGATAAACAATAATACAATATGTAACTTGATATTGATTGACTTGATATTGATTGATAAGTAATTCAAAAAAAAAATATGTATATATATATATATATATATATATATATATATATATATATATATATATATATATATATATATATATACTGTGCCTTAGGTTCATTCGGTCAGCTGTTTAGCCATGATACAAAGACAATGGTATGTCAGGTTGCTGAACCAAAATTGGTCGTCGTCCTCATGCGTCTCACATGACGTATTCCTCGCCAACATAATTTTAGGCGCGATTTTTACACAGTTGAATGTAAATACCTACCTACTGTTGTTTTCAAATTGATATTGATAATTGACAAGATTTTGCGTTTTGTGTACACAGAGGTGGATACGTGTGAGTATTATTATTATATGTGCTACAATTTTTTAAACAATGCCAACCTGTGCTGTCGCGAGATGTTGTAATAGTAAAACTTGATTTTTGCCATAGGAAGCACTGTAATGTCTTCTATAAGTAGCCAAAATTTCATGGTTATATCCCGAGCCATTGATTTAATAGTGCAATGCATGTTTTAAAAAACGTGTTTTGCAAATTATTTCGCGGGCAAGGAAAAAATTAATTTGCAAAATTCGTCCCTACTAAAAAATGTTGTAACTCACATGATGTTTTTATAAAATAGGTTAATCTCGCGACAAGCTTTTATATCATATAAATTGTGTAATTTAATAAATTCATGGGTTTCATTTAATTTAAAGTTTATTTTCTTCTCTTTAGAGCATTTGTGTAAAAGATTGTTTTTAAAAATGTTTTTTTTACTATTAATTTATTTAAAAATTAATTAAAGATAAATTTTTCAAATCACTAGGAAGCTAATTGTACCGTTTTGGAGCAAGATATGAAAAACTATGTGAAAAGGCAGCTGTGTTGTGATTAGGAATTAGTAAAATGTTCTTATTCCGTGATGACCTATTAACATTAAAATTACTTAACCTAACTTTTTTTGGATAAATAGGTAACTAGGTGTATAGGTATGAATTTCGGATCATCACAATATATTTTTCAAAAAATCAAGGATTCACACAACTTTAACTTTAGGTTCTGATTAATGATATTCCGGTGTGGATAAAATTGTTTTAGGATAGGTACTATAAGATATTCTTAGTAATTATTGATCTATATGCTTAGTAAAACATATCCGAATCGAACCAGACTCCTAAATTTGTGTATTCATTAACTGTTTTAAGCTCAGTATCTCCTGATGAGATGTTCAACAAATTATTTGCAGTTAATCTTTTCTTTCTTGGACCGAATAATATAACCTGTAATTTATTTGAGTTTAACTTTAGTTTACGTTCTAGTGATATTTTTAAAATAGAATTTAAATATTTATTTACTTTGATGTTAGCAGTGATTAAATCGTCAGTAGATAAATTATAGTAAAGTTGTGTTTCGTCCGCATAGTGATGAACATTACACATGAGGTGATTACTGTGTGGAAGTCTGATATATAAAAAGAAAATAGGAAGAAATCTAGTGTGGAACCCTGTGGAACACCGAACAACTGGCAGTGGGTCAGACACATTGGATTTCAGACATACTCTTTGAGGTCTGTCGCTAAGATAGCTTTGTATGAATGTCATTATTCTGTTATCCATGTTATCAATGTATCAAACGACTTGCTAAAATCCAACAATATCATGCAAGTTAATTCATCCTTATCGTTACTATGTGCTATGTCATCAGTAATATTGGTAAGAGCAGTAACCGTAGTGTGATTTGGTCTGAACCGCGATTGTATTTGGGAATTATTAAATGTGCAAAAACGTATTCTGATATTTGTTAATACATTATCTTTTCAAGGCATTCCAAAATGTCGGTAAAATCTTATAGGACTCAAATGAGAAATATCTGTTGGATCTGCGATCTTAGTAAGTGGCAAAATTCATTTATATTTGCAGTTGGGATACGCCCCTTTTAAACCCTGTTATTGAGAATTTAACTCAGGTACAAAGAGACGGTTATCTCAAGTTTGTTTACGCATACTTCTAGGAAGAAGTAAGGTATACGTTGCCAGTTCGGCATTATGAAATAGTTATTATGAAATTTCTTGTTTATTATTTGTCCCATTATATCTTTGTGATTTTAATAAGTATAATTATTCTTCATTTGGTTATTTATCATTATCATTTGGTGATAAAGTCATAAAACACTAAGTAACACATAAATGTCCTCTAATACAATCTAGAGAGGACTGTATAATTAAACAATCAGTTTCAATTTTTGCTTAACTAACTCAGAACTATTTTCGGTTAGCTTCTTAATATTTAATATTAAATTATTAATATTTAACTGTTTTTATATTTGCTGTTTGCTGAGAACAACTATTTCTGAGGTGTCTTCAAAGACATGTTCATTAAATAAAGAACGATTGAAGTATTACCTATGTAGTAACGATTTGAAGATTTATTTGCATCTTTGCATCCATAATTATAATTTACTACAACAAATCAAACAAGTACCTAATAATACTGAAGCTAACCGAGCTACCTATTTACATATACTCTTCAAATTATCACAGTGAATATCACAATCAGAAGCGATACAATTGAACAGTTCACACATCAGAGATATTGGGGACTTTCTTAAAATATTTGATCAAGGAGCAACACAGTAAAATAAAGGTTGCTGTCTAGAATTTAGGCGAGGTTTCAGAAAATTTATTTTATTTAAAAGATCAGGGCAATCAAGCTTGTCATTCAAGATATTAGATAATAATCTAATTAGCATGATATTGCGTCTAGTTTCTAAAGAGTCAAAATTAAATCTCGCAAGTAAATAATTCTGATCCAGACCTCTAGGAGGATAAGATCCATCTTGCAAAAAGATCAAAAACTTTAAGAACTTTCTTTGGATCGATTCTAAATGTTGACAATGAACGTGATAAATCGGATACCATATAATCGACCCGGGTTCTAGTTTTGACCTCACCAGAGCGTAAAACAGAGATTTGAAGGTGCTTATATTGGAAAAGTCCCGGCAATTGCGGTAAATGAGGCCATAAGATTTAAAGGCACTAGAAACAATATGGTTTATATGTTCAACAAAAGTGAGTTTGCTGTCAAAATAAATACCCAGATCTTTGAATACATCAACTCGGCTGATGATATTATTCCCAATGAAGTAGTTGTGAGTATAAGATGAAATTACGTTAGATTTGGCTATATTTAGTTTAAGATGATTTGTCTCACACCATGAAGACATTCTGTTAATGCAGTCTTGAAGATGGATTGAATGTGTAGAATATTTAATTTCAGAGTAAAGTTTAAAATCATCGGCAAATAACAAATGCTCAACAGTAATGACTTCAGGAAGATCATTAATAAAGATAAAAACAATATGGGGCCCAGATTGAAATCTTGTGGAACTCCCGAAGTTGGAGAAAATGATATTGAATTGAAATTTTGATATCTGACCATAAAGTGTCTATCGCTTAAGTAGGAGGTGAATAACTTAATCAATGCTTCAGATAAACCAATACTTTCTAGTTTCAATATAAACAATATAGTTTCGTATAGACGACATCGACCTGTCCTCTATTATCCAAACCCTCAGAGACATATTGAGTAAGAACCGCTTGTGACCTCCTGTGCATGAACCCATGATGGCGTGACGAAATAAGCTGCCTGGTAGAGTAGTAATGTTTACTATACAGCATGGTATCAAAGATTTTAGAGAAATTACACAGTAGTGAAATGCCTCTATAATTTGAAACATCATTTTGATTTTCCTTTTTTGGTATTCGGAAAATATATGTTTTTTCCAATAAGACGGGAAGGAAGAATTACGTAGGATGCAATTGAATAAGATCAGTAGTGGCTCGGCAAAAACATACGCACAATCTCTTAGAACAAAACTGGGAATACCATCTACGCCCATTGTAAAAGTATCCTTAGAACGTTTCAGATTTTGTAAAACATCTTCATATGTGATATTCAGTAAGTCTATGTGAAGTCCTAGATTGTGTAAAGAAAACTCAGATGGATTAACTGGTTGTGATTGAATGAAGACGCCGTTAAAGTAGTCACCAAACGCATTAACGATATCAGTAGGACTAGAAAGTTCACTGTCGTTATAGAACATTACAGAAGTGTACGTGAGGAACCTTTCTTTTTATTTATAAAGTTCCAAAACTTTTTGAGATTCCCAGATAATGATTGCTCAGAATCCTTTATAAATATTCTATAAGCCTCATCAATCAGACGTTTATATTTAGATCGATGAGCTTTGAAAGCATTGTAGAGATCAGCTGATTTCAATTTTTTGTACTTGTTATATGCAGCTGCTTTTTTTCGGTTGGATTTAATAACTTCTCCTGTGAGCCAAGGAGGATAATGATAGCGGCGAATATGGGGAGAAGACATGTACTTTGGTACTTTGGTACAATATCGAAAAGACTATATAACTTGTAAAATGAAGAGCACAAATCATTCACATTATCTACATTCATAAGAAATGACCAATTCGTGTTATAAATAAGTTCGTATAACAGAGGAAAATTTGGAAAATTGTATTGTTGACATATATCAACATTTTTTTATGTGATTCCAATTTTAATGTGTGAAGTAACTTAACAATTACTTTTTTAACCACAGTAATTACTACTTAACAAATGCAGTTTCAATATAAAAATCCTGTGGAATAAATATAATTTAAAAACCTTCATTGACTCGTCTAATATTGCGTTTTGCAATATTTTTTCAGGTTACCAGGAAAAAATATTCCTAACCTTTTTGAAAATGGTCCTTTCACCTCTATCTACATAATATTAGAACATAACTACTTACGTATTATGTAGTACGTAATACTGTAATCAATGAATATCAAACCTCACCCTATGTTTTATCGTGTAAGCATTATTTACTTCTCCGAATTGTGTAAAAATGGTGGATATTTTTTAGATTTATTTAAGTGAAAACGGTGGTTTAAGCAGAACTACTTTCTGTCTCGAAAGCAGTTACCTGTTTATATTCTGCGTGCTTGAACGATTAAGGCAAACTACACCAACGAAAGTAACGTTATCATAGCGTGAAATGAATAGTGGCACTTTTATTCACTCTCAACTTTTTAATCCGTTGCTTATTGTAACTTAAAGCTAGTGGTTAATGTTGCGAGTGAAAACGAAAGTAAATAACTGGTATTTTGTAATTATTATAATTATTCTATTACTTATATGTGAAACCAAGATTCTTGATTGCATTTATACTATGATCGGGCACGAATTCGGTTTATAAATAAACCCGAATTTGATTCCTTAACACAAGGATGTGCTGCAAAAGTCAAAGTCATGTTTTTCACGATTTTGGCGAACGTTCAACTATGCTGTACTCTGTGAACTTTTAAAAATAATTCAAAATAAGAAAATACCTTAAGCGCGAACAGGAATAGCAACACAAAGTGCGTTGTTTTCTAAATCCGTTGCTTTTGTTTTGACAAATAAAAGAGCTCTTTATTTTGGTACCCTTTATTAACACTTCACATGTTAATTGGTTGTTGAGGTGGATTTTGCATAGCAGAAATAGAACTGGAGAAAAATCGTTAATGATTGTTCGTTCGTTGCGGTTTGTAGTTGTCCTTGAGGAAGTAAGGAAAACACTGCGATGAACAATACAGCAGCGGGTTTAATGTACTCCGTCATGGCTGTTGATTCGATTTTTATCCCACATCTGGGCCACTAGAGTAAAACATGCGATGAGAGAACTAGATCAGAATAGCACGGTATTCGAGTAGTATAATACGATATGTTCAGTAAGTTGAAAATGATTTGTCAATGAGATTTTATGAAGAATCTACAGCCGTTGGCGACATTACCTAACCCAAATATTTACAACTAGTTTATAAGTAATTATTATACAGGGTACATCACGGTGAGTGGCCTATTAGACGTTTCTGGGAAACCACACATACTTTGGAACTGAAAATTTGCACACAGGGGTTTTCAGGGGTGCTCTATTCAATGAAAATATTGCCGTGTATGTGCCACTTCCGGTTATACCGGAAGTCGACAACAACTTCCTTATTTTAAATGGCATGCTATATTTTTTTTGCCAGATTCGAATTCTACTCGTTATTTTAAGGTATCTTTCAATACTATTCCCTGTCCCTAAAACCAATAGTTTTTGAGATATTTCGATTTTTTCGATTTTAATAAAAGCTTATGCGAAAACAACCCGTAAGTTAGAAATTAATAACTTTCGCTATGGTAACTTTTAAAAACCAATTTTTATTCCACATACTAAAAAGACATGGAGCTTATGTATGTATAAACTACAAATGCTCCAAAATACACAGGGTGTCCAATAACTGATGTCAAACTTTGCCTACTTCGACCTTCAATAAGTGCCTTATTTTAAATGGGACATACGGTATTTTATAATCCAATTCGATTCCTTTTTTTATTACCTTTCGACCCATATGTAGTTTGGTTTAGCTAAATTGGACGGTTCTTGAGTTATTTAGAGATATTTAAAAATATTGTTGAATTAAAATTAACATCGAGTGCAGTGTGCCATGGAAAACAAAAAAATTATGTTCGTCTTGTCATTCTAAATTATTGTGTAAGTGTCAACGTATTATTGTTGTTAGTGGTCAGTTAATATGCAAAATCATTACTCCAATGCAGATTATTTCAACTTATTTTTTATCCATGGAGAATGTAACAGAATTATTAGCAGAACGTGCGGAAGGTTTAACGAATTAAATCCTAATCTGCCACCAATGAACGTAAAGAAGTTTAGAAGAATTTACAATAATTTCCTAGAATTTGGTACATTTAAAGCAACTAAAATTAATTCTAGCCCAGTCACTGGAAATGAAAATAACGAAATAACTGTCCTGGCTTATTTTGAAGCATATCCACGAGCTTCTATTTACACTGCAGTGTATGACATAGGTATTTCTTATTCCTCTATAGAAAGAATCTTGTGGAATCACAAAATGTATAATTATAAGTTTACTAAAGTGCAAGCCCTGCATCCAGAAGATGCTGGTAATAGAGTTAAATTTTGTGAAATTATATTAACTCGCATTCAAGAAGATGACTTTTTCTTTAAAAAAATTATCTGGCCTGACGAGTCGAAGTTTTCTCGTGAAGGAATATTTAATAGACATAACTGTAATATTTGGGCAAATCAAAACCCCCACGCTATAAGGGAAAGCGGATTCCAAGACAAATTTAGTTTTAATGTGTTTTGCCTATTAAAAGACAATATGTTTTATTATCATATTTATGATGGAACCTTAACTTCTCAGCGTTATATGGGGATACTAAGAACAATAGTTACCGATTTTCTGGATAATTTACCACTATTAGAATTTGGAAGTTGCTGGTATCAACACGACGGAGCTCCTGCGCACTCTACACGAGAAGTATCAGACATACTAGACAATATGTTTGAAGATAGATGGATTGGACGACGAGGCCCTTGGATATGGCCAGCTAGAAGTCCGGATCTCACCCCGATTGATTTCTATCTTTGGGGAAAGATGAAATCCAAAGTGTATGAGTCAATTCACGAGAAGATTGGAAATCAGAGTAAGAAGGGCGTTTGAAGAATTAGATGCAAAAGAAATTCGATCAGCAACCACTAGTGGTGTTATGACCCGAATATTAAAATGTTTGAGCGTTAAGGGACAACATTTCGAGCAGTTGCCAATTTAGAAGATGTATTTCTCTGTAGTCACTCATATTGTAATATTCTTCGAGGATATTATAGGTAATTAATTTTTAATAGGTTTGTTAATTTTCTGATATGTAATAATTTTCTATCTTTTATTAAAGTTTTCAACTGAATGTGAACTTTATGATTTTGAACTATAATTGTTTTTCATGGCACACTGCACTCGATGTTAATTTTAATTCAACAATATTTTTAAATATCTCTAAATAACTCAAGAACCGTCCAATTTAGCTATAGCAAACTACATATGGGTCGAAAGGTAATCAAAAAAGGAAGCGAATTGGATTATAAAATACCGTATGATTTAAAATAAGACACTAATTGAAGGTCGAAGTAGTCAAAGTTTGACATCAGTTATTGGGCACCCTATGTATTTTGGAACATTTGTAGTTTATACATACATAAGCTCCATGTCGTTTTAGTATGTGGAACAAAAATTGGTTCTTGAAAGTTACCATAGCGAAAGTTATTAATTTCTAATGTACGAGTTGTTTTCGCATAAGGTTTTATTAAAATCGAAATATCTCAAAAACTATTGCTTTTAGGGGTAGGGAATAGTATTGAAAGTTACCTTAAAATAACTAGTAGAATTCGAATCTGGCATAAAAAATATAGCATGCCATTTAAAATAAGGAAATTGTTGTCGACTTCCGGTATAACCGGAAGTGGCACATACATGGCAATATTTTCATTGAATAGAACACCCCTGAAAACCCCCGTGTGCAAATTTTCAGTTCCAAAATATGTAATTTCTGGAAACACTGCAGGTTTGACAATTTTCTATCTCCCATTTCTTAATTGGCATATTCAGAAGATAAAAAAAACGACAATAACCTAGTATTAATGTACACATATAGTTTAGAAATAAAATAAAATCCCTGCGCGATACTGATACTGAAGACCGAATTAGGTAATTAGGGAAAACTGGAATAATTCTGTAGCTTCGACTACGCATCTAATATTCCATGGGTTCCAAAACGCCGAGATTTACTACTCAATATCCGATTTTTGTCTGAAATCCTTACCTACTTTTCTGATGAATAGTAAAATCGTAGGTACAAAGGTACATGATACATTTTTGAGTGAAACAATTTTCAGAGAAGCAAAAACAAATTTTCCTATTCTTTATAAATCCAAATGCAATGGTTTGATAAGAACTGGATTTTTGATATTTGCAAGAAACTGAAACTTTTGCCTAGAACTAAACTTCTCCAAGAAGTTAACGCACCACCAAAAAATAAGCTAGATAAATAAGTTAATTTTTGTCTAGACCTCCTGTCCGATTTCGATGATTTTCTTTTGTATGATTACCTGTTTATTTAACCCTCCAGTGGTGATGTAACATATTAGTACACGAGTGGTGTACTTACAAGTAATGTAGCTATAGCAAAAGTAGTGATGTCGGTCTGTGGTATTTTGAAGGGGTATTGTAAACTATTTTTATCTATATATACATTTTTGTTTAAACTACTTTATTTTATGATAAAAATATGAATACATTATGAAAATGTAATGGAATATAACCTAAGTGATTAAACGAAGAGATTTTAAAAAAGAAAAAGAATACATAATAATACACACAAAATAATATATATAGCTACATAGAATAGATATTATTTGGTAAATATCACAATAATTATGTTAATCGTCATGTGTCATGTTTCTTTGGAAGCAATCGTCACAAACTATTGTACTATGTTCTATGCCTACATTTTGATTTTTTATATATTATTTTTTCGGTATGTACGATAAAAGTATGCAGTTGTCTCTGTATGCAAACATGCTTGTACCAACTGTACCAACAGGCCGGTTTTTCCCGTTTACAAATTCTGGTGGCAATGCTCGTTTGTTTTTTTCTAATTGTACCCACTGTTGTGATTTTCTGTGATAGTAATAACTTAGCCAGTTCCAGGCTTGTAAAAAAAATTGTCAGTAGTCAGAATTCGACCTGTTCCTCTAATTGGCTGACATAACCTATCTACAAGTGCAACCGCGCTGATGCTAACAGAAAATGGCCCTTCTGGTTGTGTTCCGACATATACTTCTGAATTGGACGTATAGTACATCTTGGCATCACATAGGGCATAGATCTTGATCCCGTATTTGTTCGGTTTACTTGGTATGTACTACACACTCGGAGTGGTTGTTGGCGAAACGCGCGTCGAGCGCAGTGAAAGTGTTTTGGTGTTTATGGAAACTACTCCTAGTGTTATAATTATATCAAAGGTTCCAGCCCTATCCAGTTGGTATGTATTGCCGAAATGCACATTGACCTCTAAAGCCTTCGAGCTTCTCATCAACGGTGACATAATACGCCATATTGTAATTAGTTCTAAATGTTCCTACAATGGTCTCAAATAAAATTCTGCAAGGTGCAAGTTTGTCAATAGACGCCTTTCAGCACGTGTAACAATGTCGTCGAACCTAAGATATCTCAACAAAATTCTGAACCTTTGGCAAGACATTACAAGCCTAAATATTTGAGGACCCGTGCCATTTGTCTTGAATAAATCCTCGGCATTCAAGTGATTACTTTTTGTGACATCACTGAGTAATAAAATGCTCAATAAACCCTGGATCTCAATTTTATTTGTAGGACGTGTATAAGTCTCTCGGCCATAATTATCAGATGCTACTAGATAAATACGTATTTGTGTTTTCTACTATTAGATCTAATACCCCATCATCAAAAAATAAATTAAAAATTTCAAGTAGATCTTTGACACCAGGCACTTAGGTCACTATATATTTTGCGTCTCGTCTTACCATCTTCCGCAAATGATGTTTTCTCCAGATAGTAGTCCCGTCTTTGCCAGTAAAGATTAATCTATCTTCTCTTTGAGGATCTAGTTGAATTTCAGTGTCTTCAAATTCTTGCTCCGTATCTGTACTTTCTTCACGTTCTTCGATATTAACTACCTCACCGAATAATGTTTTGTCCTAAAGTAGAACACAAATGGTGACGTCGGTCTAAGGCACCGAAATGGGTAGTAGCTAGAAAACGTGTTACGTCTTTCCTTCTTTGACTCACACGGCAGTGTGAGCATCCTAAAGCATTAATCCTGAAACATTAATAACATTAAGCTAGCCAAGAGTATCGGTTAATAAGTCATGTGATCGCGCAAATACTGAGAAACTAAATCTGAGTCGGTGTGAGAGACCGCACGTCATCACTGCAGGGTTAAGAATATGAATCTTCTATTGTCTTCTCAACGAAATTTTGTTTTATTCATTACAGGGTGTAATAATTGCAATATTTTTTCCATTAAATTTTGTAATACCCTGTGGAGTTCAACAATTACACCAGCAAGTTAGAATTTAAATCGTACTTCAGCCTTATCTTTTTGTAACATTTCCTTTTTTGATTCAGTATATTATCTTCATTAGCACCAGAAATACGCAATTTTATGGCATAACATGTTTTTATTCATTTCCTTTTTGGAAAAACACAAGTAGCGTCCTATGGAAAAAAGAAGAGACATGTGGATTAAATGTCAAAAAACATTTGGAAGCAGTGTGTTATTATGAGCCGTATTTTTTTCTAATATCTATCTCAATATAGAACGTGAAGTACGAAATCTTATTGGTGAAAAATGTGCTCAAGCATATGGATTGAACTTGGTTGGAGTTATCGAAGAAATAGACAGCGATTTAATGTGGCGCATACAGCTTTCAAGAGTGACACAAATATATAAAGAGACTTGAAGTCATGATCGCAAACTGGGACAAGGAAGAAATCGAGTAACAACCCCAATTAAGTCGCTGTTCGAGTTCCAGCTTTATATAGAAATTACCAGAGGGCTACGCCAAATTTTGCCACAGGGCATGTTAACTGGACCGTGGCTTAATGGGAACATGTGTTATTTACGGATGAGTCCCGATTCCGTCTTCATAATAATGATAGTCGTGTCCTTTTATATAGATGACCCAATGAACGGCATGTTCAGTGCAATTTCTCCAATACAACATTATTTGGGGGGGGCGTATCTGTGATGGCGTGGGCAGGAATTTGACAGGTCGCACAGAACTTTAGTCATTAATGGAAGCCTTACAGCACAGCTGTACGGTACATACAAGACATTTTAGACAACCACATGGTTCCATATGTGCCATATATAATGCAAGGGTCTATGTTAATGCAGGATAATGCCAGACCTCATGTTGCTCGAGCTGTGCAAAATTTTATGGCAGAAGTCGGAATCGACACTATGGCAGGACCAGCTAGTAGCCCGCCCATAGATCCTATGGAAAACATTTGGGATAAACTTGGTATAAAAATGCAAGAGGTAGGTAATAAATTAGCCTTAGAAGACGTTGGGTGAAAATTGGTTCAAATTTAGGAAGAATTGGACCAAAATGAAATAAGGTCACTTATTAAGTATGAATCGGCGTTAGTTATTAAGTATGAAGTAGCACTTATTAAGTATGAATCGGCGAAGTTATTCGTAGTAGATGCGGAAATACGCGCTATTGACATTCCTTCTTTGCAACTTGTTCATTTCCATTTAATTTTTTGTTTCGATATTCTATTAAAAGTAAAAACATGTTATGTTATAAAATTGTGTATTTCCGGTACGAGTGAAGATAATAAACTGAATAAAAAAATACAGGATTAAGGCTAGAGTACCATTTGAATTTTAACTTGCTAGTGTAACTGTTAAACTCCATATAGACCGTGAGCTGAGCGGCAAATAATATGCCTCATAGGGTACAAAAGGTTTGAAATTTTTGAGTGAAAGAACTTTACATAGGTAGTAAATAACCGACCGTCTGCCAGCGCCGAGTGGTCAACTTTTCGAATTACAGCCTCTCAAATTTGGGAAAAACTTTCGTACATTTACCTCACAAGGTACATGCTTAAAATTGTACAGGCACATTTGCAAAAGTACTATTAAGTAGGAAATGTGCGGCAGACGTCTCCACCCGGACGCGTTTTTAGGGCAGACGCCCGAAAGTACGGCAAAAATCAGACGCAACTTACCTCATAAGGTACATGCATGATTTTCGGCTTAAATGAAAGCTTTTTTAATGTAGATTTGAGATAAATTTCGAAAACGCCGACAGACGGCCAACTAACAGCAGCCGAATTTTCAAATTTGAAAAAAGTCATGTCTATTTTCCTCATGTGGTACATGTTTTCGATGTTGGTGGTGCATCTGGAGCACTAACACTAAGTTAAAAACGTATTACAGACCATTGTCGTTAGACATATTTTTGAAACAGGCGCCCTCAAAATAAGACAAAATCAGACGTAACTTACCTTATAAGGTACATGCATGATTTTCAGGTCAAATTAAAGCTTTTTTAATGTAGATTTGAGATAAATTTCGAAAACGCCGACAGACGGCCAACTAACAGCAGCAGACGCATCCGAATTTTCAAACTTGCAAAACGCCATATCTATTTTCCTGATGTGGTACATGTTTTCGATGTTCGTGGTGCATCTGGAGCACTAACACTAAGTTAAAAACGTATTTAAAAAGTTAAACACTTAAGTTAAAAACGACCATTGTCATTAGAAATATTTTTGTAACAGACGCCCCAAAATAAGACAAAATCAGACGTAACTTACCTTATAAGGTACATACATGATTTTCAGGTCAAATTAAAGCTTTTTTAATGTAGTCATAATAAATTTCGAAAAAACCGACAGACCGTCAACAATTATTATGTTATTTTTTCTCACATAATGTGATTTTTGTTCCAAAGAATATGTGATTTTAATTTACAAAATGTTATGTACGTTGATGTTATTATTAAAGTTTATTTATAACTGTGGTGTTTTTTGTAAACCCATATTACATATTATGAAATATATAATGTTAAAAACAAGAAACTAAACAATAATTCTGAAATAATACTGAAATAAAATTCGCATTTATACGTATATAAGATCACATTATGTATTTCATCAATCATCGGCTTCATCTTCAGATGAAACATAAATATCTATTTCTTCACTTTCTATATCAGGTTGCACATGGGGATCTTTCAAATATTAAAAATCTTTTAGAATTTCGGTTCCTTCTCGGTTGCGTAGTTCCAGGCAGCACAAATTTGATTGACTCTTTTCATCTTCGAAAGAAGTACATCACTACATGGAGGTAACATACTACCGTCAAATTTGTTCAATTTATCAAATAGAGTATTATATACTTGCCTTCGGACTACAGTTTGAAATAAATAGATCAAATCTAGCTTAATTTACGTTTCGCAGATTAGGCTTTCCATACATTGCACAAATAAAATTTTCCACGCATACTGTCTGCTCACTGGAGAGCTTTTCACTCTCGCCAAATGTACTAAATATTTGTTGAGCGTTATCGTCTTTTCTCAGCAGTGGTTTTACTTTGCCCTTTCTTGGTTTGTCAACACAAAGGTCAACACAAAGGAAACACGATCCATCTCGTTTTTGATAAGTTTCTTATTCCATCAATTAAAGGCTTAGAGCGTGATAAACGAGCAAATATTTTTGAGATTTTTTTGATTCAAGGTCCCTGAACAACGACGACATCCGATTTGACGAAAGCTCTTCGAAATTATAATTTCAAGATATCGTTAGTAAAATTTCTCTGCGAATTATGGAACAGTGATTTGTTTACAGAAATATTAAACATAAAAATTCTACTTTACATTCCTGTTTTCCTGAATCTTTGACAAGTGATAAACAATGCGACTGTCTGCCTCTTCGTGGCTGCAGCTCATGTCATTGCTAGTTTCTCGTTGTATATGTCCATTTGCGCAAGTATATTTAAAGCAAATATCTTCGCAAGTTACATATAGAATTTTTGTTTAATATTTCTGTAAACAAATCACTGTTCCATAATTCGCAGAGAAATTTTACTAACGATATCTTGAAATTATCATTTCGAAGAGCTTTCGTCAAATCAGATGGTCGTCGTTGTTCGGGACCTTGAATCAAAAATTCAGTACATCTCTTAAAAATATTTGCTCGTTTATCACGCTCTAAATCTTCCAGTGAGCAGACAGTATGCATGGAAAATTTGATTTGTGCCATGTATGGAAAGCCTAATCTGCGAAACGTAAATGAAGCTAGATTTGATCTATTTATTTCAAACTGCAGTCCGAAGGCAAGTAATACTCCATTTGATAAATTGAAAAATTTGAGGGTAGTATGTTACCACCATGTAATAGTGATGTACTTCTTTCGAAGATGAAAAAAGTGAATCAAATTTGTGCTGTCTGGAACTACGCAACCAAGAAGGAACCGAAATTCTACAACCGTGTAGAAAATGGTTGGGCTCTAATTGACGATAAATTTTCACCGGTGTGGTTTGAAGGTCCTCAAACACCACAAACCTTAGACGACATCATTTTAAAAGATCCCCATGTGGAACCTGATATAGAAAGTGAAGAAATAGATATTTATGTTTCATCTGAAGATGAAACCGATGATTGATGAAATACATAATGTGATCTTATAAACGTATAAATGCGATTTTTATTTCAGTATTATTTTAGAATTATTGTTTAGTTTCTTGTTTTTAACATTATATATTTCATAATATGTAATGTATATAATATACATAATATTATTATGTTATTTTTTCTCACATAATGTGATTTTTGTTCCAAAGAATATGTGATTTTAATTTACAAAATGTTATGTACGTTGATGTTATTATTAAAGTTTATTTATAACTGTGGTGTTTTTGTAAACCCTGAATTTTAGAATGAATATTTCTCATTACATATATATATATATATATATATATATATATATATATATATATATATATATATATATATATATATATATATATATATATATATATATATATATATATTTAAACCATCTGCTATTGTTACTTGACGGTCTGTCGGTTTTTTCGAAATTTATTATAACTACATTAAAAAAGCTATAACTACATTAAAAGATATATATATATATAAATATATATATATATATATATATATATATATATATATATATATATATATATATATATATATATATATATATATATATATATATATATATATATATATATATATATATATATATATATATATATATATATATTTAAACCATCTGCTATTGTTAGTTGACGGTCTGTCGGTTTTTTCGAAATTTATTATAACTACATTAAAAAAGCTCTAATTTGACTTGAAAATCATGCATGTACCTTATAAGGTAACTTACGTCTGATTTTGTCTTATTTTGAGGGCGTCTGTTTCAAAAATATGTCTAATGACAATGGTCTGTAATACGTTTGTAACTTTGTGTTAGTGCTCCAGATGCACCACGAACATCTAAAACATACCACATGAGGAAAATAGATATCACTTTTTTCAAATTTGAAAATTCGGATGCGTCTGCTGCTGTTAGTTGGCCGTCTGTCGGCGTTTTCCTGTCGGCGTTTTCGAAATTTATCTCAAATCTACATTAAAAAAGCTTTCATTTAAGCCGAAAATTATGCATGTACCTTATAAGGTAAGGTGCGTCTGATTTTTGCCGTACTTCCGAGCGTCTGCCCTAAGAACGCGTCCAGGTGAAAACGTCTGCCGCACATTTCCTACTTAATAGTACTTTTACAAATGTGCCTGTACAATTTTAAGCATGTACCTTGTGAGGTAAATGTACGAAAGTTTTTCCCAAATTTGAGAGGCTGTAATTTGAAAAGTTGACCACTCGGCGCTGGCAGACGGCCGGTTATGTACTACCTATGTAAAGCTCTTTCACTCAAAAATTTCAAACCTTTTGTACCCTATGAGGCATATTATTTGCCGCTCAGCTCACGGTCTAATAGGGTGATACAAAATTTAATGGAAAAAACACGTCGCATTTGTTACACCCTGTATTGAATAAAACAAAATTTCTTTGAAAAAACAATAGAACATTCACATACTTGAATATAGAGGCTATCATGCCAAAAAAATCAATGAAATTCTAGACATCTTGTGTGGACAAGAGGTCTAGACTAGACAAATATTAATTTCAAACTGTTGGTTATTTTTTGATAGGGCATTAATTTCGTAGATATAATTTATAATTTCCTGGATATAATGAACATCTTGTTATAATCTTCTACACTGTACTGAACTGTAATATACCATACCATACCATACCATACCTTACCGTACCGTACTGTACCATAGTACAGTACCGTATGGTATGGTATTACATGGTAAGGTATGGTACCATACCGAGCCGTACTTTACCCTACCATACCATACCATACCATAATATACTACACCGTACCGTACCATACCATACCATGCCATACTATAACATACCATACCATACCATACAATACCGTACCGTACCATACCATACCATACCTACCATCCCATACCATACGATACCATACCATACCATACCATTCCATTTTCTCTCATTGGGGTATTGAGATAATTTTAAGATAGACTAGGGGGCCGATCTTAAAAGGCATTGGACTGCCTGAACTCCACGCTGTTTTTTTTTCTTACCCAGCAAGCCAAATCTGCGTTCTGTTTTTGTCGCCATGTTCGGTGCCTGCGTTGATCTGCGTTGTGCTAGGGCTGGACAGTTACATAGAATATGTATAAATTTATCTGGTGCAGAAAAGGAAAATAATAGGAAAAGGAAGGATATATTACAAGTTTTATTACATAGTGCGAATCTGCCTTTAGGCTTACCTTTTTAGGTTTGTGGTGATTTCTTTTATTAATCGAGGGAAAATATGTATATGTTACGACTATGTGCCAGGTTCCAGTACTGCAGACTGTTAATATCATATATGATTAATCTGCTTTAGCATAAGTGATTAGCAAACTATAATATATACAGTTACCTTCCAAGATCCTACACCTCTTCCGATTAAAATATGTCCCCCTTGACATTCAAGAAATAGCTATTCACTACAGAAAAATAATGAATTAGTTATTAATTATATTCCTTTTCAGAAAAGACACCCGGTACATGTCATAATTTTATAATTATTTTAAGCGAACATATTCAATGCGTAGATATGTATTATGTAGGTAGGTACAAACTATTTGATTCAACTGCAGAGAAGCCTTGTGTTCTATATATTATGTTCTGAAGAAATTCATACCTAAACTTCGTATTTATCTAAGCTATGATTGAATCTCGAATCTTGGAACTCAATCTTGAATGATAACATTAACAAGCTCTACCTAGTAGTGCAAATACTCGTAATATTAAAAATGTAGCCCTTAGTAACTGTTGTCTGTTTAGGAAGAAACAAAATAATTTCAAAGCATAATTTAATTATTATACTTATTTTTTCATGAATTGATATAATTTAGTCTAATAGATTATTATTATAATAATTGTAGTACTAGATTTTCAGAAAAATGCATGGGGACAAACACTTGACTATCCTATAAAAGAATCACAAATCAATATTTTATATATATTTTTCAATCAACAGTTATATGCTGTACATATTTTACTATACACAGTTCATAACTTATATACATAATTTAATATGCAAACCATAAAATATACAAATGACGCTTAAATGAAATTTAATTATTAGGCAGATACTGTTTCATAATTAATTATTATCGTTCTCAAAAAATAATAAACAACTCTGTAGCTTGAATAATTTCCTGTTGTTGCACTTGTGGATGGTAACATAACACTTTCACCGATAATAAAGCTACTCGATTAGATTAGATTTTGAGAGTGAATCCGTTGCTCAAGCATAAATTTTTGGCAATCCTAAAAGAGAAGGTGGTTTTTACGATCAGGATTACCAAATATCAGATATACTGGTATTGCAGAAACTTATTCAGTAAATTAGTGAATACATTAATATGACTAATTAAATAAATTGGTGCGTAATTAATTAATATCCTCTAATTAATCAGGATCTACAAGGTTTTGTCCAAATGGGATGACACTTCACTATCTACATATACAATTACTATATTTATGAGCAATATTAATAATTATTATTTAAACGCTTATTGAATAACAACTATATAATTTTAAAAAATTAAAAAATTGAAACATGATAATCAGAAATATCCCATTTCAAAGACAAAAGCAGAATAATTTAAAAAATCGGATTAATATTTGATAGCTTTAAGATTTTATGCATTTTAAAGTTTAACATCTTCTGGATAACTGTATGCCTAATGCTTTTATATATAATATATTCAAATAGAACAAATATAAATAGTAGACTAGGTTTGTGTATTCTAAGAATTTGAGTTCCGTCTAAAACTGATGTCATAAAACGTCACTGCAAGTGTTGGACTATTAATATTTTAAATTCAAGTATAAATGATCAATGAAACAGGTCGTACACCACTCTGAAGATCCCCAATGAAGGTGAAAGAACTTGTACAACTTCTAAGTAGTTCGTTTCCATGTGTATGTCCAGATATAGAACTGGTAAGTGTATCTATCTTCCTTATTATTCGTCTATTTGCTTATTTCTCTATGTAATTAAATACTGCAAACCCAAGATTACTTTTCAAAAAACAAATATGAATAGAACTTCAAAGCTAATATATATATATATATATATATATATATATATATATATATATATATATATATATATATATATATATATATATATATATATATATATATATATATATATATATATATATATATATATATATATATTTATTAGTTTTGAAATTCTTTGCTATTCATATTTATTTTGTGAAAAGTAATCTTGGGTTGGTAGCATTTCATTACTGAATGAAATGCTACCAACCCAAGATTACTTTTCACAATATATATATATATATATATATATATATATATATATATATATATATATATATATATATATATATATATATATATATATATATATATATATATATATATATATATATATATATATATATATATATATATATATATATATATATATATATATATATATATATATATATATATATATATATATATATTGGCAGCCTGACACACCGTTTTCTGTGTATCGTGGACGTGCTTCGACTACGACGGCTTGCGCTGAATGAGACGAGCAAGTGCATGCACGTGACGAGTTGCGAAAGTTGCGACGCCGCCACGTCTTCTAGGTCTTCTGAATCTTAGTAATAACTATCTAACTAATAACGAGTATTTCCTCCTCTGGCTGCTATAACAGCTTCCATACGCCTAGGCATGCTTACAATCAAATTTGTGATAGTGATTTGAGGGATATTGTCCCATTCTTCTGTAAGAGCAATCCTCAATTCATTCAGATTCTCTGGGTTGCGTCTACTAACACGTTGTCCCAAGTCATCCCATAAATGCTCAATGGGATTCATAAATGCTCAATGGGACCTATACCGTGACCAACCTAAGAATTCAATACAAATAAAATTTCACTCCACAGCGACAATCAAATTTCGTGTCAAAATCATAATCGGTTTTTAAAGGCTGTACATATTAAAAAATACATTTTTTATGGAAAGCCAATTACAAAATAGTCATCCGCAAGAATCAAACTTTTCAAACTAAAAAAAATTATCAAAATCGATAGGCTGGTTTAAAAGTTATTGAACATCAAATTTGGGACAAAATCTAGGTGCGCCACTTTTTATGTCCGTCAGTGTGTATATACATATTTATATATATATATATATATATATATATATATATATATATATATATATATATATATATATATATATATATATATATATATATGTATATATATATATATATATATATATATATATATATATATATATATATATATATATATATATATATATATATATATATATATATATATATATATATATATATATATATATATATATATATATATATATATATATATATATATATATATATATATATATATATATATATATATATATATATATATATATATATATATATATATATATATGTATATATATATATATATATATATATATATATATATATATATATATATATATATATATATATATATATATATATATATATATATATATAATCCTTTCAGTTTCGAAGCACCACAATTTTATTTAAACCGAACTTCACTTTGTTTATTTTTATTTTCACCACACTCATTCCATCTAGAGACCTTCTATGAGAGTCTGGCCAAGGCAGCCATTTTATATCACAATTCTTGGCGCCAAATTTAAAAAGTTGGATATGCGGTATAAAATAAAAGGTTTAAAAAATGAGTAGTACTGCTTCTACTAACTTACCAGTAAAATATGTATTTTCATGAATAATAATAATGGGACGAAAACTCTACAATAATTATTATCAAACAATTTATTAATCAGAACAAAATACAAGAATAAAAAGATTATATCACAACACTATGCATAGCCATACTTTTACTATCCTTGGCGGTTATTTTTTGTATTTTTTTACAGTTCACTTTTAATCTAAAAACTATAAATCTATTAATTAATTTTTTTTTAGATTATGACAGTTCAGAATGATTGTTAGTTTCGTCTCTATTTTTTATGATTTCCTTAAATTCGAGAAATATATTCTAATTGAACTGTCTTTAGGTGTCCACCAATTTTTCCTACCAATCTTTGTTGATCATTCTCTTCTCCTATTTGGATCACGGGGAAATGCCCTCATCCCAGCCCCCCTCCTAGTGGAATTGTGACACTCAGGTACATAAAATCCCGTCATTTTAAGTTATTAAGTCCTATTACCTCCTAGAAATAACGTTTTGAGTTCATTTTTCTTTAGACACAAAGCCAATAACACAACAATGAACACAACCTCAATTTTTAATCACAACTTGCGTATTCAATATTCTGATTTCTATATATGCACATATATTTGAAGCACATATATTTGAAGCACATTTGAAGCACATATATTTGAAGCACACACATTTGAAGTTTTGCACAATGAAGAATGGTAGATTTACTTTGCATGTCACAATTTTGCGAATATAAACAACCTACAAATGTCAAAATCTGAGTGACTCACTCAATTCTGAACTAAAATGGCGGCACCAATCAGAAAGTGGCAACGTCTTGGCCAGACTCTCATTAAAGGGTCTCTAATTCCATCTGTCAGAATCACCATCTATCGGAAGAACCTCGTACTACCAATTGGAAAACTGCTTATCCTCCTCACGATGCTGCCATCTATCGGAATGACCTTTACTATGGATACCTACTCGCTACTTTTGACCGTAACTTTTAGGTAGGTAGATATCAATTTAACACGGAAAATTTGGATAAGCATTATCATCTGCTTACTTTATTTTCTTGGACCGATTTCTCCTCCTTTTCCTTCCTCGTACACACTATTTTCGCCTCGTACACTCTCCCTGGAGACGCCGTGCTTGAAATAACTTATTGCCAAGTCAGAACACCATAAATCTTGATAATTTTCTTCTCTATTTGTTTACCCGTTGATAACTGAATACTGTAGCACAAATTTTCTTATTTTACTATTGTCTAACTAATTATAATTTATAAATTTTTACAGACACCTAAGCGTAGCTGCCGCTTGTTAAAGGACGCTATTGCAACTCTCCAGTTTGTTACTCGTTTCTACGGAAGTTTATCCATTTGTTTGTTTGTCCATCCACGAGTGATATGTTACTCTCATATAATGTGACAAATCATATTACAGCTAATTATTTAATTTATTCACACATCACATTCATATTCACTTTCCACAAATCAGTTTCAATGTTCACAATACAGTGACCTGTACCCATCTGTACCTCAAACGTTTTGCTTCAGGATTATTAATCTGGGTTCAGGATTAATAATCCTGGCATGACGCTTTTACAATTTTACGTCCAAATATACCGAGTTTATGTTAGTGTCATATACCATAATGTTTGTTAGGATTTGTCTATTCCGATTAAGTTGGATTTAGAATTTTGCGCCGATAAATGACTTTAATATTATTTAATTTACATACTGGCCAATCAGATGATTTCTCGTACATCGTCTGTGCGATGTGTAGAGATGCTTGCGCTCGCGACTGATACTAGAGTTGGGACTTTATAG
>CAXKVY010002221.1:0-70910 GCA_964058915.1 Tetropium fuscum
CGGCCTCAAGCACTGGAATATTTTTTGGATAAAATTACTTGAGAAATGTCTTAAGTGGAGGATGTAATAGGTACCTACCTACCTCAGTACACGTCAGTACCTACTTCGAGCAGCCCATAAATCAACTTTTTTTTGTTAAAGTCGGCTCTGCTCTACTATCCATATCCATTTTTGCCGTCAAATAATATTTTCCTTAAATTTTTTTCACGTGCCTATCCTATCTCGTAAATAAATCGAGGTCTGGTGCAAAATCTACGTTTTTCAGGTTTCATACGAAACGAACAAACATGTTTGCTTACCGCCATACTCTTTTATTTCAACTCTCGTAGCGATGTATACCTACATAGGTAGGTATATAAATAAAATGTTAGCAATTCCCGCGAACACGCCACTGTAAGATATGCGAACCTGATCCTATTCGATCCGAGAATCCGATCCCGACCCGAGAGATACGATTCCAATAAGTTAAAAAGAGAGATATACTGCTCGAATATTCGTTATTGGAAAGGTAGATCGGCGTTGCCTCTTTTAACTATAAAAATAGATGTTTACGTAATTGTCATTTAAATATGACAATTACGTAAAGACGAAAATAAATGTAAAAACGTAACATCTTGGCCTATAATATATTATTGTGTGCACAATTATTATTTAATAACATTCATAAATAATATATACAACTTTAATATAGTATTGTGGAATTTGATATTTTAATTGAATACTGAGAAAATTGAGAATTACATGTGACAACTGCGCGGTATCTTATATGGGGTCAGTTAACTATACATACATATTGAATGAACTGTAGCGGTCGTGTTTCTGTCAATATGTGGGCTTGGAAAGCGGGGCCAGTCCAGGAGTCTGCTGGCATATGGAAGAAGGAAGGCTCAAGGCGAACATTAGACATTATGTTACCATGGGTGCAGCAATTGTATCCAGAAAATTTTACATTCCAACAGGCCAATTGCCCAATTTACAACTGAAGATGAGTGCGGGACTGGTTCTCGGAAAGCAACATTCAATTTTTGCCTTGGCCCTCCAGAAGTTCCGATCTCAATTCAATTGAAAACGTTTGTGGACGATTGGTCAAGGAAATTCATCTCAGAAATTTTAGCAATAGCAATTTAGGTCGAGAAATCGCGAAAAAAACATTTTAGGGCGGTAACTTCACGCTCCGCTGGGTTTTCAACGAAAAAGAGTTCACGATGAATTTTTCGAGTTCAGGGGTTCATAAAATAAGCATGTTATTAAAAAAAAAAATTTCGATTTTTTTTTTTAAATATTCTTCTATGCAATAGCGATTGAAGAGTTCGATCAAATACCAAAAAAAAAGGTTATATCGCGATAAATGCGATTTTTATTGTAAATTATACGATCGAAAATTGCGCGATTTTTATTATAAGAAATTTCGAAGGAATTGAAAGGGCTGATGAGAGTTCAGAATGGCGAACGAAGTGCGAATCCCGACAGAAAAAATTTCTATCGCAATAAATGCGTTTTTTATTGGAAAATTCAATATCGAAAAATGAGCTATGTAGCCTAGTCAAATTAAACAAAAACAGGGCGATCGGTTGAAAAAATTCCTAGAGAGTTGGAACTTTTTTTAAACGCTTCCTTTACACTTAGGTAGACATATATCACAAGGTGGGGGGGGGTGAGCTCGAGAAAGGGGGAGGGGGTTAAAGTTAAAATTGTTCAGTCTTTCGCGGAAACGATCAGAATGTGGTTGTTCTACGATTGTCGTCGGCGAGGATGTGGATCTGCTAGTTCTACTGGTCGCGTTAGCTCCAAGGGAACGAGAAATAAATATTTTCAAACCTGGTAGGGGAGAGGAAGAAAGCAAAACTTATTCTTCCAAGGAATTGCAAGCACTTGATATTTCCAAGAGCGGTTTGTTCATTCACGCAAGTCAACATTTGCTAAATTATCCATAAGGAACAGCGCCCTGCATTTACTCTCCAACGTATTTTACACAAAGACTTCAACACCTAAGGAAGTTGCAAATGCCGGGGAGCAGATCTTTCTACCAATGTACAACGCTAGAATAACAGATATGAACAGACAGCGCTACGCAGCATTCCTAAAATCATCCACAAGGGTGAAGCCAGACCTCTCCTCCCTACCTCCAACTAAGGGTTCTGCACTGCAACACACATACAGAGTCTATTTGCAAGAATGGTTGGCCACAAACTCAAACCTACTGATTGATGTTGGATAAAAGGAGCAGATGGAGCAGATGGCAGGCATCAATTACTCTTCAGTATGCTATAACACGAACTCCTCGCTCGCCATTCTGAACTCTGTCAAAGGCCTTTTGAACTCCTTGGAAATTTGTTTTTGTAGACATTTTTCATTTTTCGATATTGAATTTTGCAATAAAAATCGCATTTATTGCGATAGACATTTTTTTCTTTAGGTATTCGCACGAACTCTTCGTTCGCCATTCCGAACTCTCATAAAAAGCCCCTCGAACTCCTTCGAAATTTTTTGTTAAAAAACTCGATGTTTTCAATCACGAAATTTGCATAAAAAATCGCATTTATTGCGATAGATATCGCATTTATTGCGATAGATTTTTCTTTCGGTATTCGCACGAACTCTTCGTTCGCCATTCTGAACTCTCATCAAAAGCCTTTTTCGAACTCCTTGGAAATTTATTTTTGCAGAAATCTTTCATTTTTCGATATTGAATTTTGCAATAAAAATCGTATTTATCGCGATAGATTTTTTTTCTTTCGGGAATCGCACGAACTCCTCTGTCGCCATTCTGAACTCTCATCAGAAGCCCTTTGAACTCCTTCGGAATTTTTTTGAATAAAAATCGCGCATTTTTCGATCGTATAATTTACAATAAAAATCGCATTTATCGCGATATAACCTTTTTTCGTTTGGGATTCGATCGAATTATTCAATCGCCATTCTGAACTCTCATTAACTAACGCTCTTTGAACTCCTTCGAATTTTTTTTTCAAATAATCTCGATTTTTCAATAATGAAATGTGCAATGAAAATGGCACTTATTGCAATAAAAATTTTTTTCTTTCGGGATTTGCACGAACTCTTCGTTCGCCATTCTGAACTCTCATCAGAAGCTCTTTGAACTCCTTCGAAATTTCTTTTAATAAAAATCGCGCATTTTTCGATTGTATAATTTACAATAAAAATCGCATTTATCACGATATAACCTTTTTTCGTTTGGGATTCGATCGAACTCTGCAATCGCCATTCTGAACTCTCATCAAAAGCCCTTTGAACTCCTTGGAATTTTTTTTTCAAAAAATCTCGATTTTTCAATCATGAAATATGCAATAAAAATGGCATTTATTGCAATAGAAATTTTTTTCTTTCGGGATTCCCACGAACTCTTCGTTCGCCATTCTGAACTCTCATCAGAAGCTCTTTGAACTCCTTCGAAATTTCTTTTAATAAAAATCGCGCATTTTTCGATCGTATAATTTACAATAAAAATCGCTATTGCATAGAAGAAAATAAAAAAAAAATTTGGAAAAATTTTTTTTACTAACGCTAATTTTATGAACTATTGTCTTCTTCGTTGTGAACTCCTGAACTCTTTCTTCTCTACCGAAAAATTCATCATGAACTCTTTTTCGTTGAAAAAACAGCGCAGCGCGATTTCTCGACCTAAATTGCTAGAACTATTGCTATGTTTCGCATTGAACTGCTGAACCTTTTGTTTTTATTGGGAACTCCCAAGAAATGGATGATTTTTAAAATAAGCAGCGCCAGCTTCACAGGACTGAGCGTCTTGCGCGAGCCGATCGCTCCTCGTCCTCTCAATCGCCGTCTTTCCCCACTTGTTACACAAATAACTATTTCGCATTGTACCTAATTTACTCTTTCGCAAAGTTTCACTTTTCAGCCTCATACGCGTGCAAAAGTAAGTCGCTTCTAATGCATGGGTGGGAAAAGATAATTTTCATCGCGTCTATACCTACTACGAGTCTGACATAAACGTACAGTCCGCGTCAGAAACAAGACTAAATCGCATTTAAAATTAGCGTGTTGACGCGAACTTATAACGACAACGTGTTGTCTCGCGAAGTTCTATGAAATAAGTCGCCCATATTTAATCCGGCCAACGCGGCCACGTGATTGCGGCTGGAATAATCCCCATTTTCCACGTTTCAGATCTATCTAGAATTGATTTTGCTCGAACGGCATATCCCCTTTAAAGCTGTTCAGTTGGAGGTTCTTCCACGGGAATACAGTATTGAGGATATGCGGCGCCCGAGCGAAATTCAGTATTGTACGTATGTACGAGGATATTCTCTCGCAATAATTCTTGCTTCGAGCATGATATATGCCTCAGTTGTTTTTAAAAGGTATTTTTAATGAAATGATTCTGCCGAACAAAAAGCGAATGTGGTGAAATGTAAATTAATAAAATATATAAATATGCCCAGCAAATTTTAAACCCTGTAACAATAAACAGTAGGTTTCAATCTAGCTAGGTACATACTCCTATTAGGTAATAATAATAATAATAATAATAATATTTATTTATTCCGACAGGAAGAAAAAACCCAATTACAGGAATAAAAGCAATGCAAGCAATAATTAAAATATAACAATATAAGTAGAAGTAAAATAATACAAAATAGTGTAAAGATATGAATGTTTACCTTTATTTTTATTTCTTTCTTTTTGTTTACTTCTCCGCGGATCATTACAATGCAATTCATTTGACAGAGTTATTTCTCGGGAAACCAGCGGACCAGGCCACAATCCATGAAAACATAAAATATACAATTACTGTTCTGTTGACATATATAATATACAAGTGTACTAACCGGGGTTCCTCTGCCCCCGAACCAGCACTCAGTACACCCTGCAGTAAAACGGCCAATACTATTCTCAGTCATATCATTAATATCTATTAGTTATCTACTTGACTGGGTGTTACCCTCTATCAAACTTAATAAATTCCCAATGCTTCAGCGACTAGCTAGTGCCATCCTAAAAATAAGTAGAGGCTTCCCCGGATACACAATTGCCGCTAAACAAAAGGTATCCCAACGACAAGGTAACACCTTATCGCGTCATTCGAGTCGCAAACAAGATAACCCTAAACTCGTAAGACCAGCCACTCGAAGGCACGGCGCCCAAGACTAACGTCTAAGGGTTTCCTTTATAATCACGCCCAACTCTATTCCCTATTTTTTAAATAAGGTCAGGGCAGTCGAACAGTAATCACTCGTGTCGACACACACACACACACACTGACTGACTGACTGTGTCGTTTCTCGCCTGCAGCTGGCCCCAGAATTTGACTAGTAAGCAATGTGAGCATTATACAAGAAAATATGGGAAGTAACTAAACATACATTCATTACGTTTTTATTGATAGAAGTATTAAATATTTTATTATTATTATTATTATTATTATTGTGCATTTTATAACAAATAATACTTTATATAAGATACGCGTTACAATAGCAATATAATACATAAGACGTAATACCTATTAGCCAAACTAAATATGCATATGCATAATATGCATATATGGCAAAATAAAACAAACAAACAAAATATAATTTACTACAACAAATCAAACAGGTACCTAATACTTAAGCTAACCGAGCTACCCAGTTACATATAGGTACTCTTCAAATTATCACAGTGAATATCACAATCAGAAGCGATACGATTGAACAGTAGGGTGAAGCGAAATTGACCTAAATTTTATTTTTCTTTCTGATTCATTGACCTATATAAGGAATGGCTGCCTTTTGTAAGTGTTAACCACTGGGTAAAATATGGATTTCCTATGAAGTCATCTTTGGCTGCCCAACCGGCCCTGAATTTAGAATTTTTTTTATTTATATTAAAAACGTAAGCAGCTCTGCTTATTGCCATAAAGAAAAGCAACGAAACTTCGTTTTCTTTAAGAAACAACCCATAACTCACCACGTGGAAGTGGCTGCATATCGAGTTCCACCCACCCTCCTCCCTTTGTAGTAAACGTTTAATAGTTTATTTACCTACAAACGAAATATATTGATTTTTTGTTTCAAATTTTGGCAAGCAATTCTGGATCTTATGTAACCATCACGTGTATCAAACCCACATACTGCAGCTGATGTTTCGGTTACTAATTTGACGCAGCGTTCGACTGCCTGAGAGTGGCAGGGGAATTTTAAAATTCTGGTGGGACCTCTAAAATCATTTCTTTAAAAATGATTTTGATTCTCATTGTTAGAAAACGATAATGTTAGAGGATGCTCAGTAATTGTTAGTGATTGCCAATCAATTAAATCTATATAATCTTCGGCGTTGAAGTTGAAGACGGGAATTTTAAATTCGCTAACTTTTGAATTTGCCTTTGTTGTTTGTCTACATTTTAATAATCTTTTTAGACCTAGCTCTCTTACTGGTTTCCGATCATCAGACAACATAGCCATTTTCAGGCTGACCAAAATACCCGTTCCTTTGTAGTACCGGATCGATAATTTTTTTAATTTTCTCTGGTAAGAACCTAGACTTTTGAAGAATGCCAAAAAATGCTTGGTACCATGCCGACAAGAAGGTTTTGTTACATATGGGTCGAAAGATAATCAAAAAAGGAAGCGAATTAAATTATAAAATACAGTACGTCCCATTTAAAATAAGACACTTATTGAAGATCGAGGAAGTCAAAGTTTGATATCTGTATTTTGGGGCATTTGTAGTTTATACATACATAAGCTTTCCTATATAACCTACCTTTCTAAAAATAACAAAATTTATAAAGAAAGTCAATTAACACTTTCAGCTCGGAACAGTTTCTTAACGGCATACCAACCGCATGTACCTTGGTAAAAGTAAGGAAGCCTAGTTCTTCTTTCGCGATAAAATACTCGTAAGGTAAACTAACAGCATGTCTGGAATGCGGTTTGCGATATCATTTACCGCCTGCCCTTCGTTGAAGCTGGCTGACAAGTACAGGAGTTCCATTGCCGATAGAGACGACAGGTAGATTGTTAGCTTCGGGTTCGTTAACAAGAAATTTGACCATATCGACGAAATTCATTCATTTACATTCCTTTTAAGCATATTCCTAAAGTACGAAATGTAAAATCAAAAGTTAGTAAGAAGTTAAGAAGCCAAAAATTTGTTTTTTTTCTTCAAGCGTCCGTATAGCTTTCGACGCGTCTTGTCTCAAAAACTTCCCTTGTCACAAAATAAAATGTCATTTTCAGCACATATCATACTTAAATATTATAGAACAGCGAAATTGGGAAGTAACGTCGCTTAGTTTTCGAGAAAAAAAATATTGCGTAGAACCAAACCGGACATGGTGCTATTCTTTAATTAGGTGATTGCGTATAGGAAACCACGATTTACGACATTTTTTGGTGGTCAGGACTTTTTTTATTTCAGAAAAAAAATGTTTTTGTGAAACGTGTTTTTAACGTCTTGACTGTCATATCTCTAAACACAATTGCTATCGAGGTGAATTTTTTTTAAATTAAAGTAGATACAATAGCGCTTCCAACCATGTACAACTCGATTATACCATACGTTTTTTTAACGTGTTTAAAAAATAACAAACTTAGCCTTGTTATATTCTTTAATGTATTTTTGAGCAATCGAGAAAAAAATTTATTTATGGAAATTTGTCTTACATGCTGCGAAGAAAATGAAGCCAATAAATGAAAAAAGTTTTTAAAATCATAATTTTTCATGTGCGAACGGTAGTATGTCGTCCCATACCCATAAACGTCCCATAAACCCATATTCTGGCGCGCCCGCGTACATACACTACTTACCGCCTCGACTGCCGAATATTAACCTTGTAGAGGAGCGAAATTCGTGCCGGGATGCTCATACATGCAAAACTTTTTAAAGGTATAACATAAATAGTTAATTAAGTTAATTAAATTACAATAATTATTATATTTTAATTAGGTTGGGCTACTATTTTTTCTAGTAATTTTTATGGTATGCATATTAGCTCACTCATAGTGTACGTACCTATATAGGAATGTTCATAAAATCGCTGCATTATTAAAAATCACCTTAAAACATATATTTATTGTTTTATTAAACTTGTAAACACTATACATATTATATTGGTAGTAACTAAAAACTTTCTACACCATCATCACTTTCGGCTATATTACTTTGTATACAATTATTGCATAATTTGCATTTGCACTCATCACAACATTTAAGTACTTAGTTTATGCAGGTACATTCTTTATTATCACAATTTTTGTCGGAACAATACAGACTTAAACATTGTCGTATATTTTCGGGAATAGGTTTTTGTGTTTTTGTAGCATCCAACATCATCAAGCTGAATTTTTGCGATATTACTGCTGTACCATATTCCTACAGACAGAAGCATATATCAGAAATAATAATATACACTGCGCAACTTATTTAACGCACAACCAAAAAGTTAACTCAAATTTGACGTTAGGTATTTTCGACAATTTTTGTTCGTATCACTGTCTTAGTTGTTTTGGTAAAACGAATGATTTTGATATTATACCAGGTGCTATAAAAATGTTATGTTTTTTTCCGAAATTTCAAAACGTCCTGTGGGCTATACAAGGTATTGCAAATTATTGCAATTATAGCCAATTTAAAGCCTCATGTTTTTTCTACATTTTCTTTTTTTATTCATTTGTTTATCTCTGTTACTTCATAAAATATCCAATTTTTGAGTTGACGTGATTTTTATTAAATTTATTAACTTTCTTTTTTGTCAAGTGCTCATTATTTATTACTCATTATACTGGTTCAATGCCTCATTTTGCGTTCTGTGTTCCTTGATATCTTATAATTTATTGAGAGATGCAAGGTGTTTTAGAAGAGAAAAAGGTCTTAAAAGGACAAAAACTCAAAAAACATACCTAGAAAAATGGATTGCTTTAAAAATGGATTGGAAGGACGCCTAGTGGAATTATGGAATGGCCTAGATCAGAACCTAATCAGAACTTTGGTTTTAAGTATGAACTAAAGATGTCGGGAGGTCATTCGCGGATGTGGTGGAAACACCAGATACTAATTCTCTATTTACTTTTGTTTTGTTTCCTGTTATTCGTTGTTTTATTGATTAAAGCAATCCATTTTTCTAGTTATGTTTTTTGAGTTTTTGTCCTTTTAAGACCTTTTTCTCTTCTAAAACACCTTGCATCTCTCAATAAATTATAACATATCAAGGAACACAGAACGCAAAATGAGGCATTGAACCAGTATAATGAGTAATAAATAATGAGCACTTGACAAAAAAGAAAGTTAATAAATTTAATAAAAATCACGTCAACTCAAAAATTGGATATTTTATGAAGTAACAGAGATAAACAAATGAATAAAAAAAGAAAATGTAGAAAAAACACGAGGCTTTAAATTGGCTATAATTGCAATAACTTGCAATACCTTGTATAGCCCACAGGACGTTTTGAAATTTCGGAAAAAAACATAACATTTTTATAGCACCTGGTATAATATCAAAATCATTCGTTTTACCAAAACAACTAAGACAGTGATATTCCTAAGAGAAAAACCTACAATTTGAAAAAAAAATCGACCAAAACATACAAAAATTGTCGAAAATACATAACGTCAAATTTGAGTTAACTTTTTGGTTGTGCGTTAAATAAGTTGCGCGGTGTATTATTGATCTTGTACCACCATTATTAAAAATAAATATTCACAATATCGTGGTGATTAATCATAGAAACTACATATTATAATAAAAATAATACATAAGTACATAAATTATGTAGATTTGTATGTACACAGTGTTATGATACAAAAAAATAAATAGGTATATTACCTCAAGACATGTTGATAAAAAGCTTCATCAGTTGTAGGAAGCTCAGAAGACGGTTTATTTGACAATACTTTAAGACTGTCTATGTTCTTTTTCAGAACGTCAAATGCACTTCTTTTCCCAATTTTGTAAAAAGTAGTGTCACATCCTGTCAGATAATGTACTGCAAGAAGACACGAAGAAATATTTTTCCCAAATATTTTTTAACTATTATCAATTGATATAAAACGCGTGTTGGTACTATGACCAAGATGCACATATAACGTAATTGTATTTAAATCGGGCATGGTAATATTAAATACCCGACTCGGCGAAGAATATCCTATAAGAATGTTATAGAATTTTATAATTTCATTTTTTTTTACTTACCTACTGTTCGCATATGAAAATTACATCGCAAATTGACCATTACAAATTTTTTAATGTGTTTTTTCTTAAATGATTCTCATTTTGTATTCGTTTTGTTTCAGGTAAGTGTCTCCGACTTTTCTCAATTCTACTAGTGTAGCCACGTAAGTCCCTACTCATGTTCACTTCAATGGTCTTTCTCATCTACATTAGCTTTTAAATTCTTTGCTATTCATATTTGTTTTGCGAAAAGAAATTAATGTCACAAAATGTCACTGAAAGTGATGAGGTATTAATATTTTAAATTCAAGTATAAATGATCAATAAAGCAAATCGTACATCACTCTGAAGATCCTCAATGAGGGTGAATGAACTATGAACTTGTACAACTAATGAAATGCCACAAACCCAAGATTTCTTTTCGCAAAATATATATATATATATATATATATATATATATATATATATATATATATATATATATATATATATATATATATATATATATATATATATATATATATATATTTATATATATATATATATATATATATATATATATATATATATATATATATTATATATATATATATATATATATATATATATATATATATATATATATATATATATATATATATTTATATATATATATATATATATATATATATATATATATATATATATATATATATATATATATATTTATATATATATATATATATATATATATATATATATATATATATATATATATATATATATATATATATATTTATATATATATATATATATATATTTATATATATATATATATATATATTTATATATATATATATATTTATATATATATATATATATATATATATATATATATATATTTATATATATATATATATTTATATATATATATATATTTATATATATATATATATATATATATATATATATATATATATATATATATATATATATATATATATATATATATATATATATATATATATATATATATATATATATATATATATATATATATATATATATATATATATATATATATATATATATATATATATATATATATATATATATATATATATATATATATATATATATATATATATATATATATATATATATATATATATATAAATTAAATTACTCGATTCCGATAGCGTGAATTTTAACTTTTTGCATGGGATATCCCGGCTGTCCATATTTTTTGTTTAATTATTTAGAATATCACATTACGATTGACAATGAACAAAATTTATCCGTATAAATTAGATTATAAAGAAAAAATATTTAACGAATTAGTAATGGGATGTTTAATATAATTTATTATCTATCTGATTCGACTCGACATCTGCTAAATCGGGTATCAATTGGAATTCTGAATGTTTTTTTTCGAAAAAGAACACAAAAAAGAGGAACAATTTGCGTTGACCTTCGCTAAAGGCGAAGCATATCTGCGAATTATTATTGAATATTATTCCGTCATCTACCAGTAATGACTTGTGAGATATGTAAATTCATTTTTACATTTATTTTCGTCTACTTTAAATTATGGAAATTCCCTAAACATTTATTTTTATAGTTAAAAGCGGCAACGCCGCTCTACCGTAGACGGAATATCCAGTAGACTGGATAATCGAGCAGTGTATCTCTTCTTAACTTATTGGAATGACGCGCCGTCTGAGTATGGCCGTTAGCAAAAATTTTTGTTCGTTTCGTATGAAACCTGAAAAACACAGATTTCCACCAGACCTCGCTTTATTTACAAGATAGGATAGATATGTTAAAAAATGTAAGGAAAATATTATTTGACGGCAAAAATTTATGGGCTGCTCGAAGTAGGTACTGACGTGTACTGAGGTAGGTACTAATAGGTACCTCCTCCACTTGAGACATTTCTCAAATAATTTTATCCAAAAAATATTCCAGTGCGGCCGCTAGGTTATAAATACAACGATATAAGTTAGTCGTTTTATTGGGATTTACGAAAATTGGAAACGCTCTCTGGTTTATTACGTAAGTAGGTACCTATTGTTCATTGACTTTATTTTTATGTAGGTACTTACCATCCTAGATCACAAATTAGTAATTTTCATTAGTGGGCAAAATTAAAAATTCTATAGACTGTTTATAAAATTAAAACCGTGTACCTAGTTAGCTACGAATGAAATGAAAATTTACAATGACGATAAAATACCTCAAGGTCAGTTTATAATTTTGATAGGCTGTAAAATGTGTGTGTATTGGAAATCGCTTTGCGATGAGAAATTGGTAGGTAGGTATGTATTGCAATTGTAATTATTTTTAAAAATGTGTTGTACTTAGTCTCGGTTTAGTTATGTAGGTACCTAATTAACAAACAAGCTCTGATCTTTGTCAAAGCATTGAGTCAAAGTAAATCGGCGTTGTGTTGACGATTTGGTAGGTTAGGTAGGTACCTACTTACACAATAAATATGACTGTAATTCAATTGCAAGTATATTTATTTTATTTTTCCGTTTTAAAGTTTATTTTTCACGGCTACTTAGCTGTTTTGTACATATTATACATTACATTACATGATTGTTGTGGGAAATATGGCTACTAGCGAGTAGCGAGACACCCACAAAAAATGGTAACGCGCTGAAAGCAATACTATGAACGTGAAGTTGGCGAGCACCTTAAGCCAAAATCAAAACTACTGTGTGAGTAATTTGCCGCTAATTAGTTGTGGAAAAATTAATTTTGCCGTGTTTTTGTGTTTTTGTTTTTTGGGGTGCTTCGCTAACTTCATATGAACTTAGCGAAGCACCCTCGAGGAAAACGGCTTTCAACATCATAAATCGAAATTTCACTTGTGCCATAATTTGCCGCTAATTAGTTGTGGAAAAATTAATTTTGCCGTGTTTTTGTTTTTTGGGGTGCTTCGCTAACTACATATGGACTTAGCGAAGCACCCTCGAAGAAAACGGCTTTCAACATCATAAATCGAAATTTCACTTGTGCTATAATTAGTTGTGGAAAAATTAATTTTGCCGTGTTTTTGTGTTTTTGTATTTTTGGGGTGCTTCGCTAACTTCATATGAACTTAGCGAAGCACCCTCGAGGAAAACGGCTTTCAACATCATAAATCGAAATTTCACTTGTGCCATAATTTGCCGCTAATTAGTTGTGGAAAAATTAATTTTGCCGTGTTTTTGTTTTTTGGGGTGCTTCGCTAACTACATATGGACTTAGCGAAGCACCCTCGAAGAAAACGGCTTTCAACATCATAAATCGAAATTTCACTTGTGCTATAATTAGTTGTGGAAAAATTAATTTTGCCGTGTTTTTGTGTTTTTGTATTTTTGGGGTGCTTCGCTAACTTCATATGAACTTGGCGAAGCACCCTCGAAGAAAACGACTATCAACATCATAAATCGAAATTTGTTTTGGGCCATAATTTGCCGCTAATTAGCCGCTAATTTGTTGTGAAAAAATTAATTTTCCCGTGTTTATTTTTTTTTGGGATGCTTTGCTAACTTCACATGAACTTAGCGAAGCACCCTCGAAGAAAACGACTTTTAACATCATTACTCGATATTTAACTCGGGCCATAATTAGCCGCTCATTAGCCGCTAATTGTGCTTCATAATCTTTAAGCGACATTAGCGAAGCACCCAAAAAAACAAAAGTAGCAAGAAAAAATCAATTTTTTCACAACTAATTAAGGGCAAATTATAGCACAAGTCAAATTTCGATTTATGATGTTGTAAGCCGTTTTCTTCGAGGGTGCTTCGCTAAGTTCATATGAAGTTAGCAAAGCACCCCAAAAAACACAAAAACAAAGACACGGCAAAATTAATTTTTCCACAACTAATTAGCGGCAAATTACTCACACAGTAGTTTTGATTTTGGCTTAGGGTGCTTCGCTAACTTCACGTTCATATCAATACTTCATGAGTGGTGTGGAAACTTAGCAGCTGTGGTGTTGAAAATATGCATATAAAAAACTATCTACTTTAAACCCCCTGAGAAAAAAAATATCTACGCCAATGAAAAACATTGTGTAGGTCAGGGTTGCCGGTCGTTCAACTACACATACATATTGTACGCCGTATAGGGATGGATATAATTTAGGTGCGATTGCTTCTTGAATGGTTTGATTTGTGTGTCGGTTAAGCCGTTGTACAAATGCTGGGATGATTGTGTTCTCAATGTAATGATCCCTGCATGTATGTAAAAATTTCCATAAGTAAAAAAGTTGGTCCCTTATCGAAAATATAAATACACCTGTAAGGAAGTAATAAATTAATTGTTATTTAAATACCGTAATAAACAATATTCAGTAATGATAATGACACTGTTGGAAGCGCGAAGCGCCTAATTCTATACTCGAATTAAAAAAAAATTATTCTAATAGCTTACGTAGATCTGGAGATATGACGATGTAAACGTACAACTGGATAGGGCTGGAACCTTTGTGTAACTATAACACTTGGAGTAGTTTCCCCAAACACCAAAACACTTTCACTTCGCTCGACGCTCCACATACCTAAGCCAAATCCTAGGAAAAATTTATTCAAAACCTAAGCCAATTCATAGGAAAATTTCTAAAACTTAAATTACTCTCCCTCACAGTTTCCCTCACAGTAATGAGAGGTTTGAAAAAGAAATAGTATTAATTAAAGATATATCTGTGAGTAATGGTTATCCTAGAGATATAGTTGAAAAACTAATTAGGAAGCGTAAATTTAAGGACACACTTCGTAATTCTACGACCTTTCAAAAGGATATAGAGACTCCAAAATATGTACCCATCCCGTACGAACCCCGGTTTACTCGTGGTTTGAGTAAGGTCTTCAAAAACGTGGGTATAACAGCGATTCATTCGTCGAGTAATAAATTACAACAACTTTTAGACAATCCAAAGGATAAAATTGTTCCAAATGAAAGGTCTGGGATTTACGAACTTAGTTATAATGATTGTGATCGGAAATATGTTGGACAAACGAGACGATCAATTAACACCAGATTTAAGAGCTAAAATCTAAAATATGGAAGAACAGATAAGTCTAGTGTTGCACAACATGCTTTTGACAACAATCATACAAAAGATATTAGTAATTTAAGATTAGTTAGAAATGTGACCAATAATAGACAGTTGGATGCATTTGAGAGCAAAGAAATTGTAAAATGTAAAAGTAGTATGAATAGCGACAAGGGACTTATACCGTATAGCCCGCTTTACGCGTTGCTTAGCAACCGATCATTGAAGCGTGATTAGTCACGCGTAAATTTCATGGTGATATCATTAATGACGTCACCATGAGAATGGTATAAATATGGTAGATTTTGTAGTTTAAGATTAGTTTCAATCGTCTCCGGGTGATGCCAACTTGGTTGGCGAAACGCGCGTCGAGCGAAGTGAAAGTGTTTTGGTGTTTGTGGAAATTACTCAGAGTGTTGTAAGGAAGTAATAAATTAATTGTTATTTAAATACAATAATAAACAATATTCAGTAATGATAATGACACTGTTGGAAGCGCCTAATTATATACTTGAATTTAAAAAAAAATGAGGTTGATAGCTTACGTAGATCTGGAGATATGACGATGTAAACGTAAAAAACAGGGTTTTAAAAACCTTCGGTTTTATACATTTTTTTGATATAAAAACGTCCTGTACCACAAAAAATGTCGTAAACACCAATTCTAACTTCCAGATAACTTACTTTAAATAACACATAACTTGTCGTCTGGGTCTACGTCAAAAAAAAAATTATATACTTAATACTTTTCCTTCGATTTCGCTCTATTAAAAGTTCAGACAAAGAATATAGTCCTTCTGTTTAGCATTTTATTATCTTACACCTTGTGTTCAGTTTGCCTATTTTGTGACTGGTCTTCCTTTAAAATCAAGGATGTTTTTTTAACACATGGCGTATGTTGTCGCAGATATTTTTGCAACTATTTTTTGATTTAGTAATTAATGACTCTTATTACGTTTAGGCGACGGTTTAGGCTGTAGTCCTTTAAATAACATTTCAGCACTTACATATCCTCGAAAAAAAAATCACCGGGGACATTTTTTGCTGTTCCAGTTATTTATGGCATTGAAAGAGCAGTATATTAGTAGTTGTTTAAGTTGTTTTGCGTAACGCGTAGAAAATTTATTAGGACGAAAAACCTTGAGAATAAATACGGAGAATAGTAGCAGGAAAAGTTTTTTGAGCGTTGACTTTCCAGCAGCCAGACTTTTTTATGCACGTTGTTATATATATATATATATATATATATATATATATATATATATATATATATATATATATATCTCCAGTGAGCGACCAGCGCAGTCAGCATTAGAGCGGACGTGTAAAATACGGCTTTAGAAATACGTATTCTTGGTCGGTTCTCCTCGCAGCTCGGCCGGAGCCGTTGGCAAGTAATGCATATGAAAAAAACGGTGTGATCGACCGTTCTGGCCAACGCGCACGATGTAACTCGTTTTGTGCCCTAGAACTTCTTCACCGGCCAAGCGCTAGTAGAGACAGATAGATAGATGGCTCATTATTCTTCGTTATTTTATTCCTCATAGGGGCCAGGTTATCGTCCGGGAAGATTCTGCTAAAAACACTCTTTCGCGAAAAGCTCATAGGCAATTTTTGTAGTATCAGTTAATGCGGGATGAACCAGTGTTATTTTACCCGCTCTTATCGATACACCTTTTTGGAAATTCTAGGTGTAATATACAAATAATCAAATTAAACGAACGCCATATAATATAATATATAAACATAGACATATTAATACGGGGAGATCCAACGGTTCGTGTGATCAAAGTCCATCCAGTGGCGTGTCTACTTATCTAATGAATGAGTTAGGGTAAACTGCATAGTTACATAAGAAACATACTTAATACCCTGTATCTGAGCTAGGGATTGCAATACCGAAGGGTATTGGGAATACCGGTATTCTGGTATTTTACCGGTATTATACCGGATATTTTAACGAGCCATGAAATAAATAATTTCAACGACATTAAACCATTTATTGACGTTAACTTTAATATGTCACAACAGAAAATAATGTTTCTAATTAAAATAACTAACAAAAATGATGAAAACCCCAAACAATAACAAAACAAACGAATAACCATATTATTATATTAATAAAAATAAAATTCACAGATTTCGCAATCCTTGCAACTATCGGGGCCATTGGAAATGATAACAAAATATATAAAACATAATATACCGATCCTTTTGAGTTGTTTCGAATACGTCAAATACTATGGTGCGCGTGCATGCTTGTGGCAACTTCCAGATTGGCTTTAGCATGCTTATGTTTATTAAGTGTTTATTACGTGTTTATTAGTAATGTTTGGCGTACGATTGGGTCCCTAGCATTTTATAAATTTAGAATAACACGTTAATTAATAATTTAATATAATATTGAGTATGGATACTGTCACAATTTGCCACAAGAATGCGCAGAACGTACTACGCACCGAGTTATTGTCTCATTCAATACAAGTTGCGTTGTATTTATCTTACTCGCTTGCTCTAGCAGGATAGGTCTATTAATTGTTTATTATACACACAAGGTTATATATAAATATATATAAGCATATTTTTTTAGCATTTTATTTTTGAAAAACTTAAGTATTACTAATATAATACACACACATCTCAATTTACGAGTTAGGTATGTAGTAAGAAATAATAAACATAATTTTTAATTAACCAACTTATATTGGATTTGCAGTTAAACTTAAAAAAACAATCACAGATCTTACATATTACGCAAGTATCGCAGGCGTATTGAAAATACCAGACACAACTGGTAAAATTTTCTCAAGTGAATTGAATAAAAATAAAGCTCAGTTGTGTTACGATTTTTTTTCTCGTTTGACCCTGATGGTCTTGTCGTTTTAAACAGGTTATCTTGCATGGGGTGGTCAAAAATTACAGTCTCATTTTTTTTGTATTCGAATGAATGCTATTCTTTAAAAAAGTTTTTGTTTGCCTAAATATAGTGATGACTTTGTCAAAAATTGTGTTGTACATACAGGGTGGTTAAGAATTACAAAATCTTAAAATTTGAAAAGAGGAAACTGTGATTTTTGTTCACCCCGTATAAAAACAATTGTGGCTAAATCATCATTAGTTTTTTATACGTGGTGATCAAAAAGTACAAACTTTACTCTTGAATTGATTTTGTAATTTTTGACCACCCCGTATAATAAACATAATTTTTGTCGACATTACTTTAAGCAAGCAAAAACTTTTATTATAAATAATAGCGTTTTCCCGAAAACTAAACATTTTTTGAGATTTTGTAATGTGCGACCACCCCGTATAAAAAATATGATTTTTGCGGATTTTTGTCCAAGAGAACTGTGATTTTTGATCACCCCATATAAAAACATAATTGTGGCAAAATCATCATACATTTTTAATACGTGGTGATCAAAAGGTACAAACTTTACTCTTACCGAATTTTAATATTTTGTAATTTTTGACCACTCCGTATAATTAACATAATTTTTGTCGACATTACTTTAGGCAAGCAAAAACTTTTGTAAATAATAGCGTTTTCTCGAAAACTGAAATTTTTTTGAGATTTTGTAATTTGTGACCACCCCTTATAAAAATATGATTTTTGTCGACGTCATTACTATTTTTTGAGCCAGTAAAAGCTTTTATAAACAATAAAATTTTCTCGACAATGTATAATTTTATACGTGGTGATCAAAAAGTACAAACTTTACTCTTACCGAATTTTAGGATTTTGTAATTTTTAACCACCCCGTATAATAAACATAATTTTTGTCGACATTGCTATAGGCAAGCAAAAACTTTTATAAATAATAGCTTTTCCCGAAAAGTAAAAATTTGTTGGGATTTTGTAGTTTGTGATCACCCCGTATAAAAAATATGATTTTTGTCGTCGTCGTTACTATTTTTTGGACAAGTAAAAACTCTTATAAATAATAGCGTTTTCCCGAAAACTAAATTTTTTTTGAGATTTTGTAATTTGTGACCACCCCGTATAAAAAATATGATTTTTGTCGACGTCATTACTATTTTTTGGGCAAGTAAAATTAACAGAATTACTACTTATAACAGTTTTGATATTACAGGTAAAACTAATATTGATAAGATTAATAATTATTAAACAAAATTATAAATAAGAAACAATTCAAATAATTAAATCATTATTCAAATTCATCAGTTTACTCTTTTAAATGTGTATGCTGCTGAATGTATATTCTTAAAACGCGGCCGCTCATTAGCTAAATCAGAATCTCTTATTTAGTGATTTATGATTTCATTTTTGCTATCATAATTCACAATGGGAACCTACTCATGTTTTATATACTACAAAATCGATGAAACAATTCGAATTTTTATAAGTTCATCCTAAATAAATTCGATCATATATTTCGTGTAAACACTAACGCCCGGTGTCGACTCTTTTAGGATAAGACCGTACCGGCTGAGCGATATGTTTATTGTTTATGCTATCGAGATGCGGTAGACGTATTTAATTGCCTTCGGGGCGAGACAGTTTCGATAACTGTAAAGTATTTATGGGCTGCTTTCACGGCCCTATGAAAGGAATAATATGTAGAGGTTTTGTTAGTTAGTTTAGAATAATATACGTTTGCAGCCTATACTTGTTCTTTTATTTTAATTATCGTTGGGCATTCGTTTACACTCGAATTATTAAATTTATGAAAATTATGATTATGAAAATATCCCGATTATTCCCATCACTACTAGCAATGCGCCACCTCTTCCAATATAGCTGCACTGAATACTTCCCACTCCCCAGTACTCTTCACGTCGCTAGAAGGCCGAGCGCTGCGATATCTACATGTATTGCGTCACTCGATCGCGACACCGCTGTCTTTTGGCCTTGAACGAAAACTTCTAACTTGGTACCCATATACTCTTGTCTAAACATAAACATTTCCAATGTTAAACCAATATATTAAAATAAAATAATTATCGCTGCACTTTTAAATTCAAAAGAATATTAAAATAATATCATAGCTCTAAAATTTACAAATATTATTTAACTTACTACTTCTACTTGCTCAACAAACGCGATTTAAAAAAATTTAATGCATCTATGGTGTCATCGTTTAGGTTGGATCGTATTTTTGTACAAACTGATCCTGTCGCTGAAAATGTCGGCTCAGACTCGACGCTGGTTGGCGGAATTGTTAGGAGATCATCTAAATACGTGGTGGATCATATAAATATAAATACGTGGTGTAAATAATACACCATATTTTAAATTGTAATTGGCTAAATTGAGCAATAAGTTGTACACGCAGCATGCAAAATTTTTTCAATATATTTTTAAATACATTAAAAACTAAATAATTTTTTGGCCTAAAGTTTTGCACATATATGAATATGACATACTTATAAGACATCTTTTGAAGTCACTCCACCTGATTTACCGCTTCTGTAGTATATTGGTACGGGTTTTCCTTGTAAAATGCCGCACAATTTTTTGCTCTAGTTCGTATAGTAAACGAAAATAGTATAGTACAGTCTGTGCAATACATAAATTGAACTTGTAATAATAATTAAAATACCGAAATACCGGTATTTTCCGGTATAAATACCGGTATCTCGGTATTGGAAAAAATCGCTAAAATACCGGTTTTCGGTATACCGGCATACCGGTATTGCAATCCCTAATCTGAACGTTGCATAAATCAAAATGAAAAATAGAAAACATTCAGAGCATAGTTTAATTCGTGTACAATAAGGTAATAGTTGATAACTGCAATAAAACTTTGTCATGTGTTATGTAGAAATTTATTTATAATTTTAATGCAAAAAGTACAGTTTTTGGACGTATTTGTTAGTTAGTGCACGGTTTAATATTATTTATTCGACATATTTGTAAATAATTTAAATTCTATAAAAAAAGACACTTTATTAGGTGTCTGATCACTTAGTAAAAATTTTCCTTGCGTGTTGGTTGAAACAACTCATAAGTCTGTCTATTTCTTCTTTCTCTTCCTCCCCGTTTTAAATTTTTTCATCGTCAAATTCACATTGTTCATTTTCAATGTTGCTGTCTTCATTCTTGAAATCTCATATACACTGGCGGACAAAATTAACGCAACACAAAAAATTTTTCCCAACTTTGGAATACATTATTTTTTGAACCCGTCGCCTAATTTAGATCATCTTTTTTTTAAATTGTAGGATATTTTGTAGTGAATTCGCCGATCTTTTTAAATTTGCAACCAAACCCTGAGATAAGCCGTTTCATCGCAAACTGTCAAAATATTATTTTTGTTGACATGAATGTTACCAAGGTAACGTAATACAATGTGTTACTATTATTTTTCAATATGATATCGTTAATTCGTTTTCATTCAATCATAACCAGTTAATCCATCTGAGTTTTCTTTACACAATAATCTAGGACTTCACATAGACTTACGGAATATCTCATCTGAAGATGTTTTACAAAATCTGAAACGATCTAAGGATACTTTTACAATGGGCGTAGATGGTATTCCCAGTTTTGTTCTAAGAGATTGTATATGTTTTTGCCGAGCCACTACAGATCTTATTCAATTGCATCCTACGTAATTCTTCCATCTCGTCTTATTGGAAAAAAATATATTTGCCCAATACCAAAAAAAGGGAAATCAAAATGATGTATCAAATTATAGAGGCATTTCACTACTGTGTTATTTCTCTAAAATCTTTGAAACCATACTGTATAGTAAACTTTACTACTCTACCAGGCAGCTTATTTCGTCACGCCAACATGGGTTCATACAAAGGAGGTCAACAATATCTAATTTAGCGGGTTTTACTCAATATGTCTCTGAGGTTTTTGATAATAGAGGACATGTCGATGTCGTCTATACGGACTTCCAAAAAACATTTGATCATATTGACCATAACATACTCCTTTTGAAACTAGAAAGTATTGGCTTTTCTGAAGCATTGATTAAATTATTCACCTCCTACTTAAGCGATAGACACTTTATGGTCAGACATAAAAATTTCAATTTAATATAATTTTCTCCAATTTCGGGAGTTCCGCGAGTTTCCAATCTGGGCCCCATATTGTTTTTATTCTTTATTGCGCAATTGCCGGGACTTTTCCAATATAAGCACCTTCAAATCTCTGTTTTATGCTCTGGTGAGGTGAATACGGGTCGATTATATGGTATCCGATTCATCACGTTCATTGTCAACATTTAGAATCGTTCCTAAGAAAGTTCTTAAAGTTTTTGATCTGTTTGCAAAATGGATCTTATCCTCCTAGAGGTCTGGATCAAAATTATTTACTTGCGAGATTTAATTTTGACTCTTTAGAAACTAGACGCAATATCATGCTAATTTGATTCTTATTTAATATCTTGAATGGCAAGCTTGATTGATCTTTTAAATATAACAAATTTCTAAATTCTAAATTCTAGACAGCAAACTTTATTTTACTGTGTTGCTCCTAGATCAAATTCAAATAGAGTCTCCAATATCTCTGATCTGTTCAATCTGTGTGAACTGTTCAATCGTATCGCTTCTGATTGTCATATTCACTGTAATAATTTGAGTGTAAAAAGAGTGTAAACTGGGTAAGTTGGTTAGCTTAAGTATTAGGTACTTGTTTGATTTGTTGTAGTAAAATTTATTTTGTTTGTTTGTTTTATTTTGCCATACCTATATGCATATTAAGTTGCTAATAGGTAGTTGAAAAAACATGAGGCTTTAAATTGGCTATAATTGCAATAACTTGCAATACCTTGTATAGCCCACAGGACGTTTTGAAATTTCGGAAAAAAACATAACATTTTTATAGCACCTGGTATAATATCAAAATCATTCGTTTTACCAAAACAACTAAGACAGTGATATTCCTAAGAGAAAAACCTACAATTTGAAAAAAAAATCGACCAAAACGAAGAAAAATTGTCGAAAATACATAACGTCAAATTTGAGTTAACTTTTTGGTTGTGCGTTAAATAAGTTGCGCAGTGTACATTACACGCTACAAAAACCTTTTTTATTCTCCCCCTACGAAAGTATAATTTTCTGTTTTCAATAGGCATATCGAAAGCGAAAATGCAAACAAAATAGATGGTGCTAGGTTAACAAAATAGAAAAAATATTTGTAATGAGTATAATAGATAGGTACCTAATTTATACATACGTATTTTATGTAATGTCAAATATGACATTAAATAGAAATATGACGTTGTTTAACATTGTTGAATTTATTTGCATACGATTATGTTCTATCTACATTAATCATGCATGGTTCATTCAGTGGAACAATTATTCAATTAAACAATGATATTGTACTATTGCAGTGTTTTTAACCGATTAATAGTATTCGCAATCTGAAGTAAAAGGTTAACTTATGACTGTTAATTGATTACTATGCCGATTGAATTATACTGATAACCCGTTTGAAAGAGACTTGAACTACTCGTATGTGCAAACATGTATGCTTAATAAACTTAATTCCATACATATATATCGAGAACGCAAAACAGAGTACAAGTTCTAAAATAATTATGAAGCATCATGATCTTTGCGTTACAAATTCAAACTATTTGTCAGTGGCCCTTTATCTCATATATTATATGAAACAAAATATTATGATGAGCACAGTTTTGTAATTTAGTTTTCAGTGTGGTTAGCGGGATGTGTTCTGGTATATCTATACCTAAATCTGACAATATTTAGTTAATATATAAAAAAAAGTAACTATCGACATAATACACTCAGAGGCACAAAATTCGATCCATCTAAAATTTACCAAAAATTCATTTGAAAATATTTTCCTAACTATAGGTTCGATTTACATGATTTTTTTTTTGAAATTGTAGGTTTTGAATTGTAGGTGCGGAATGCAGATGTGCTACTGAATTTCAGCTCAATTTTAAATTTTCACCATATACAAGGTGTACCAATTACATTGGATTTTTGCATAAAGTTTGCAACACTCTGTGGTAAGTGCAAGCAATAAAAAGATGAAACAGAACTTTAGCGTAGTCTCTTCTTAATAATTCATTTTTTAATTCATGTCAATATCTCTATTAATAGGGAAGATATGATTAATTAAAATAATGACGTAGTTTTTCAATTTATAATTATTAACATTAACTTTTAATTTCACAAACAAAGAACCAACATACAAAATTTCTCGATAATGAATGTGACAATATTTTAAAATTAACAACAAAAATAAACTTAAAAAAACAGTTAATATCTTGTATTGCCTCCCCGAGCAAGAATTGCAGCAAGAATTCCATGCGTCTTGGCATCCCCTCAAATAAATGAAGAATGACACCTTGGTCACATTCATCCCATGCTTGTACGACAGCTGCACTAAGCTCCCTCAGGTTCACAGGAGCAGGAACTTGGGCTCGCACACGTCTTCCTACCATGTCCCAAAGCATGTTCGAGTCATTGCCCCACCATTTACATCCACTAACTCTGTACGAGCTTCAAGACTAATTCCTCCCCACACCATAATTGAGCCACCACCAAAACTGAGCCTTGGCACAATATTGCACTCTGCAAACCTTTCGCCACCTCTTCGCCATACTCTGTGACGGCCATCTGGAGATAACATACAAGATCTCGATTCATTAGTAAACAGGATTTTACCCCATTCCTCAATTCCCCAATTTTGGTGTTCACGGGCGAAAAGAAGGCGCTGTCTACGATGTTCTCTAATCAGCAATGGGCCATTGGCAGGTCTTCTTGCCTTTAAGCCAACTTCATTTAGCCTTCTTCTCACAGTTCGTACACTAATATCTACACCACGTACATGTTGTAAAGCATTCCGTTCACTAACTGAAGTAGAGTCCCTGTTTCGTAGTTGTACTTAAGACCATTATTGCTTTTTATTGTTTACCGTTACTTTGTTATAATTCAGACCAAATCGCAACAATTAACTTAGAAACACTAGCGACAGTTGGCAAAAAAAAAACAAACGAAGATGCTAAAGCAACTTTGCAAAAACCCATTGGTAGTTGCATTGAAAATTACCATGACACATAGTCATTATTTTAATTAATTATATCTTCCCTATTAATAGAGATATTGACATGGATTAAAAAATGAATTGTTCAGAAGAGACTACGCTAAAGTTCTGTACCAAAATTTTCATCTTTTTATTGCTTGCACTTACCACAGAGTGTTGCAAACTTTATGCAAAAATCCAATGTAATTGGTACACCTTGTATATGGTGAAAATTTTAAATTGAGCTGAAATTCAGTAGCACATCGGCATTCCGCACGAACAAACCTACAATTTCAAAAAAAAAATCATGTAAATCGAACCTATAGTTAGGAAAATATTTTCTAATGAATTTTTGAAAAATTTTAGATGGATCGAATTTTGTGCCTCTGAGTGTATATAACGAAAAAGAAAGGAATCAAAACTAATAAATATAAGGATACAGTAGTGTTTACTGGAGTTTGCATTTCTTGAGCGGATAATACTGTTGCGTTTCCTTGCTTCGATATTTGTTTCCTTCATTTTTTAAAAAAAATTCACTGTAGTTAAATATGTTTCATAATCTAGTCCATTCAAAAAATTAAGCACTTCTTCTTCATCGGTTGTCAATTTTCTTTTCACTAACGAACTGTTGGATTTCTTCTTTATGGTGTTCTTTAATTTGTGATGGTTGTTCTGAAAGATTTTCTACTACATCCTCTAAAACGGAATTAGTGCCTCCCCTGCCTGTTCATATATAAACAAACTAAATGAATATGTTTGCAGATGGTAGTCCTCACAGCATATTGTTGGCACTGACATTTATACCTATGCATATATGTTTTACAAACCATGTAGTACATAGTTCTACAATTTGTTTCACATATTTCATTATAAGTAATAGTATAAATATCCTCACCTTTCGAAGACCTTACCTGAAACTCTCCAAACCCTACCTCTTTAACTACATTTTTATCCATTTTTTTCTGCAATTTTGTGTGGCTTAATAATGATCTGGTCTAAGTGTTTGAATTGGATCTTTTCATATTATTTAAAATCCGTTGCCACATTTTTGCGTCCACCAAGTCTTCTATTTTATCCAAAAGTTTCTCGATGGTAATATTTACTCTCCTCTTCAATTAATTTGATTTTGGTAGATTATTCAAACTCTCCAGCGCCATGTTCGTGTTTCTACCTGCATTTAATCGATAACAATGTGCCCACATACTTATCCTTTCTTCACTCTGAAAATTATATCTGCAAAGGACAAATAGTACAAGGAATTTCCAAATTATGTAACACTATGTAAATACCTTTGTAAATAATACAAAAAGTCTAGTTCATTGGCATTTATCAGTTTATTAAAACACAACGTTGCATTTCAATTGATCGAGTGATCGAGTGGACAACTATAAGGCCTGGAATCTCCGGAATTTGTCCGGAATGCGGATCAGAGATCCGCTGCACTTAGGCCCCATTGGGCCCCTTGTGCTTCCTCCGTGAGGGAAATGTCTCCCTAGGCCATCGACCAGCCCCATGTTGTACAAAAGGTGATGATGTTGCCCAGGGGCATTTCCCTCAAATTGGCCATAGAAGGCCAACGTTCCCCCAATATGGATTCTCTGGTCGATGATACGGCGGGACATTCGCAAAGTACATGGTCGATCGTTTCATCTTCTTGTTCACATGCTCTGCAGATGGGTGTGTCACTTTGTCTCATGTTATAGAGGTGTTTCCTTACCCGGCAGTGTCCTGTTAGGGTTCCTGTAACAAATCGCAGTTTACCCCTGGACATTGCCAGATAGTTCCTCGCCGTCTCTTCGCTGGGATATCTCAAAAGATTTCTGGCCAGGTGACAGCTACTTGTTTCATCCCATAACGTCTTAAATTTTTTGTGGGTGTTTTCCTTTATTAATTGGAGTTTCGCTGCTACTGGTAGTGCACTTAGAGGACCAGGCCCAAGGATACTCAGGCTGGCTGCCTTCTTGGCCAGTTTGTCAGCTTCTATATTTCCGTTGCATTGTGAGTGTCCTTTGACCCAGCTCAGGCAGATGTTATTCATCTGACATGCTCTCACAAGTGCTTGGTGACATTCCCATGTTGATCCTTTAGTTATTTAATAATTTTTCAGGGCCAGTAGTGATTGTCTACTATCTGTGCAGATTCTTATTGTCTTGCCCGTTATTTCTCTGCGAGCAATCTCTTGTGCGGCTATGGTTATACCAGCGAGTTCTGTTTGTACTACACTGGAATTTTTATCCATAGTCCAGTTAAGGCCTACTTATAGCTAAAACTATATGGCCTACGATCTTATATCGCTTAGAAAAATGAAAAATGGATTTTCAGATTTTCGTTCTTAGTATAATTATTATCACTGTTTTAGTAATAATACAACGTTTTTCATGTTATTTATGGACTAAAGCGAACTTATTTGAAAACTCCAGCAGTTTAATTATAGAAGACTAATATAATCATCACCAGTAGACAATGGAGCGTCACCCTATGTTTGTTTTTATCCTGGAACTGAATAATTCAAACTGCATTTCTGCTGAATCGCCTTTTTCGTTTGACCATTGTCTTTTTGCTACAATTACATCACTTCGTACTGATTGCCGGCGTGTACGCACGTCATCCAGCAATGTGCAATAAAATGCGGACACTTACTTTATTCGTACTTTTTGTGCATCTCAAGTCGACGTAAAAACATTCTAGAGTTCCCCAATAAGATTAATAGATAGGAAGTATTTTACTAAAGAACTGCTTTTCTTGTTGGTCATGCAGAACAATCTAACGGAACTGTAACGGTTCTTGAAAAACATTGCCGGGCATCACGGGCAATCTCCATACATTTCAGTTATGGATGAGCAAGGTCGTAAAATAATTTGTCACTTTTATTTGAGAGTATCTAGTAATTGCGAGATGGAATTGTAATTGAGGGTTGGTTTACAAAACGACATGAACAAACGGGACTTATCAACGGGTAAAAATGTGTTTCATTTAATATGTTATTCGCTTACTTCCTAGTCCAAGTTTATCCTTATATTGTATTGTATATAATAAGCTTCTCGAATATACTGCCATGGAGTTATTCTTATAATAAGTATGTAAATACCATAGAAAAAGTGCAAAGATGGTTTTTAAAATATGTATACTTCAAAGAGGATGGAGTGTATCCTGATGTTAGTTTTCCAAATTCTGATTTGCTGACGAGATTTTCGTCTAGATAGTCTCGAAAAAACACTTACAAAATCTCAACTAATATTCTAGCAAAACATGTAATACGCAACTTATTTAACGCACAACCAAAAAGTTAACTCAAATTTGACGTTATGTATTTTCGACAATTTTTGTTCGTTTTGGTCGATTTTTTTTTTCAAATTGTAGGTTTTTCTCTTAGGAATATCACTGTCTTAGTTGTCTTGGTAAAACGAATGATTTTGATATTATACCAGGTGCTATAAAAATGTTATGTTTTTTTCCGAAATTTCAAAACGTCCTGTGGGCTATACAAGGTATTGCAAGTTATTGCAATTATAGCCAATTTAAAGCCTTATGTTTTTTCTACATTTTCTTTTTTTATTCATTTGTTTATCTCTGTTACTTCATAAAATATCCAATTTTTGAGTTGACGTGATTTTTATTAAATTTATTAACTTTCTTTTTTGTCAAGTGCTCATTATTTATTACTCATTATACTGGTTCAATGCCTCATTTTGCGTTCTGTGTTCCTTGATATCTTATAATTTATTGAGAGATGCAAGGTGTTTTAGAAGAGAAAAAGGTCTTAAAAGGACAAAAACTCAAAAAACATACCTAGAAAAATGGATTGCTTTAATCAATAAAACAACGCATAACAGAAAACAAAACAAAAGTAAATAGAGAATTAGTATCTGGTGTTTCCACCCCTTCCGCGAATGACCTCCCGACATCTTTGGTTCATACTTAAAACCAAAGTTCTGATTAGGTTCCGATCTAGGCCATTCCATAATTCGACTAGGCGTCCTTCCAATTCTTGTAAATTTTGGGGTTGTCGTCCCTCACTTCGTAACCGCCGACCGATAAAATCCCAAACATGTTCAATGGGGTTAAGGTCGGGGCTACGGGCTGGCCAGTCTATGTGATCAATTCCTACTTCTTCAAGATAATTTCTCACGATAAGACTCGTGTGTCTTGCATAAGTAAAAAATTGGGTCCTATATAGGGGGCATAAGGCAAAACATGTGCGTCAAGAATGTCTGTGATGTATCTGTCAGAATTGAGATTTCCATTCACAGTTACCAAGTCCGTTCGCCCAGTCAAAGATATTCCGCCCCACACCATGACGGATCCACCTCCATATAAAGTTGTGTGCAAAAAATTGCTCATCGGGTCTTCGGTAGACGCGATTACGTCTGTCACAATTATACAAACTGAACCTTGACTCATCAGTCCAAAGAATACGTTCCCAATCTGCTTCCATCCAATTAACATGCTCATTGGCAAAATTCAATCTGGGTCTTCGATGATCTACTGTTAATGCGGGTCCTCGAGCAGCAATCCTGGGTCTTAAATTTGCCTCCCTCAGTCGTCGGCTTACAGTTTGAACGCATATGAGTGGACCACCTGCGTAGTTGTGCTCTTAAATGTGTTGCAGTTATAAATCGTTGTCTTACAGCATTTACTCTTAAAAAGCGATCCTGGATAGCGGAGGTAACACGAGATCTACCTTGAGCGGCCCGTCTGGAATGTTCTCCTGTTTCCGCGTACCTTTGAATTGCTCTCGCTATAGTTGTGTGAGACACTCCCAACCTTCCAGCTATGCGGTTGTAACACCTCCTTTCACCATGTAATGTAGCTGCCTCAACACATTCATCACGAGTTAAATTTCTGGTTTGGCGTTCCATTATTCACTAATTATTGCTGGACTGTCAACAAAAAACTAATGACACAGTTGTCAGTTTATGACGTGTAATCTTCGATTTCCATAGCTTGCTAGCTGTTTGAGTTGTCCGATAAAAGCATATGGTGTTTCAAAACGGTGTATTTCATGAAGTAACAGAGATAAACAAATGAATAAAAAAAGAAAATGTAGAAAAAACACGAGGCTTTAAATTGGCTATAATTGCAATAACTTGCAATACCTTGTATAGCCCACAGGACGTTTTGAAATTTCGGAAAAAACATAACATTTTTATAGCACCTGGTATAATATCAAAATCATTCGTTTTACCAAAACAACTAAGACAGTGATATTCCTAAGAGAAAAACCTACAATTTGAAAAAAAAATCGACCAAAACGAACAAAAATTGTCGAAAATACATAACGTCAAATTTGAGTTAACTTTTTGGTTGTGCGTTAAATAAGTTGCGCAGTGTATATAAATATTGGCAAATTCTCTCCTTTGCATCAAATGTGTAACAGATATAATGATTATCAAGATTCATTTGATATATTTACCTGCAATGTAGCAGTAATAATAAAAAATTAAATTATTGTCTACAAATATCTACTGTAATTTTCTGCATTAAATTCATTTTGTATATTATTTATGTATTTTTTCAATCTTTTATCGTATTCTGTCATTCTCTGTCGTATTTATAGGTATATTTATTATAAAAACAATGTCATTTGAGTAAGTTGCTACTCTGTCAACTTGTGATTTGATACAACGTTGTATGTCAATTTAAGTATGTTTGTTGTAGTTCTATAGTAGACCAGGGTCGATAATTTTTGAAACCAAAGAAAATAATATAGAGAATATTAAAAGAGAATATAACAAAAATGAAAGGAAAAATAATTTACGGGCGATCTGAGGTCGCGAAGTGGAGGGGTGAGTTTTTAAGGGTAAAAAACGGGTTATCTCGATTTCCAGCAAAACTACAAGTCCTATGGAAAAAAGTTAAATGGTAAAGTTGTAGGTAATAAAAAGATCTACAACTTTTGTTTTTACACTTTTCTCACATAATCTCAAAATTTGTGTTTTTGGTTTTTTGTTTCTTTTACAAAAAAAAATCCAGAAATTTTGTGAAAGCTTACCTTTTTATGGCCCAGACACACTGTAATTTTTTTGCTTTAAAATATTTATTATTTTCACCTTATTTTGACTTAATATCGAAATGCTTTTTCGATCCCTAATTTTCAATCGAAATTTCTCGCGTCAAAATATCTGCTTTTTTTAAAGACTCGATGGGCTTTTTGTTCGTTGAAATCTCTACTTTCTGAAGGTGTAAAAAAATATACATTACTATGATAAATGTTATCAGAAAATGCGAAAAGAAACGAAAAAAACTCCAATCCGAATTTTTTTTAATCATTATGTACAGTTTTCTTTCATATTGGCATTCTCATAAATCATCTTTCAGATATGCGAGACAGAATATGCAAAAAAATGGCTATTAAATTTTTTGGTGCATGACATATTAAGAATAATATTTTTTTTTCAAAGGCAGCTAGGTGTCACACTGTTTTTTGGGATGTTAAAATTTCTGCTTGTGGATAATGTTGAAATGTTAAAATCAAGTTTTTTTCAGAAACCCGTAGGAGAGACAATATGCAAAAAAAACAAATATGCGGTATATGACATATTAAAAATAATATATTTTTTCTCAAAAACCACAGTGTGTCACTCCGATTTTTTTAGGTAATATTAAAAAGATGGTGATTTTTTAAAAAATTGATGACAGAAATAGAAATATCACCCTCTTTATAATATTACCTAAAAAAAAATCAGTTACACACTTTGTTGTTTTTGAGAATAAAAAAAATTTTTAATATGTCACACCGCATATTTCTCTTTTTTTGCATATTTTGTCTCCACGGGTATCAAAAAAAAATGTTGACATAAACAAAAAGAGCACCCTCTTTTTAATATCACCTAAAAAATGCAGAGTCACACACTTTGTTGTTTCTGAGGGAAAACATATTATTTTTAATATGTCATACACTGCATATTTGTTTTTTTTTGAATATTTTGTCTCTCCTAAAAAAACTGATGACAAATGAAAATATTTAGTACCCTCTTTTTAATATTACTTTAAAAATTCAGAGTAACACACTTTGTTTTTTGCGAAAAAGTTATTATTTTTTATGTCATACGCCGCATATTTGTTTTTATGCATATTGTGTCTCTCCACGGGTTTCTAAAAAAAAAACTGCTAACAGAAATTGAAAGATCACCCTTTTTTCAATATTGCCTAAAAAATTCAGTGACACACTTTGTTTTTGAGAGAGAACAAAATATTTTTAATGTTATACACCGCATACTTGTTTTTTTGCATATTTTGTCTTTCCTACGGGTTTCTCAAAAAAAACTGATGACAAATAAAAAGATTACCCTCTTTTTAATATTACCTAAAAAATTCAGAGTGACAGACACATTTTGCTGTTTTTGAGAAAAAAATTATTGTTTTTAATATGTCATACACCGCATATTTGTTTTTTTGGCATATTGTGTCTCTCCACGGGTTTCTATAAAAAAACTGCTAACAGAAATTGAAAGATCACCCTTTTTTAATTATTACCTACAAAATTCAGTCACATTTTGATGTTTTTTAAGAAAACAAATATTATTTTTAATATGTCATACATCGCATATTTGTTTTTTTTGCATAGTGTCTCTCCAGGGGCGTCTAAAAAAAAACTGCTGACAAAAATTGAAAGATAACCCTTTTTTAATATTAGGTACCTACCTGAAAAAATCAGTCATATTTTGTTTTTGAGAGAAAAAAAAATTTTAATGTCATACATCGCATATTTGTTTTTTTGCATACTGTGTCTCCATGGCAAACTGAAACTGACTGATGGCAAAAATTAAAAGATCGCTCTCTTTTTAATATCACCTAAAAATTCAGTGACACACTGTTGGTTTTGAAAAAAAAATTATTATTTTTAATATGTCATACTAAAATACTGGCATATTGTTTTTTGCATATTGTGTCTCTCGACGGGCTTCAAAAAAAAACTGCTAACAGAAATTGAAAGATCACCCTTTTTTAATTATTACCTACAAAATTCAGTCACATTTTGATGTTTTTTAAGAAAACAAATATTATTTTTAATATGTCATACATCGCATATTTGTTTTTTTTGCATAGTGTCTCTCCAGGGGCGTCTAAAAAAAAACTGCTGACAAAAATTGAAAGATAACCCTTTTTTAATATTAGGTACCTACCTGAAAAAATCAGTCATATTTTGTTTTTGAGAGAAAAAAAAATTTTAATGTCATACATCGCATATTTGTTTTTTTGCATACTGTGTCTCCATGGCAAACTGAAACTGACTGATGGCAAAAATTAAAAGATCGCTCTCTTTTTAATATCACCTAAAAATTCAGTGACACACTGTTGGTTTTGAAAAAAAAATTATTATTTTTAATATGTCATACTAAAATACTGGCATATTGTTTTTTGCATATTGTGTCTCTCGACGGGCTTCAAAAAAAAACTGCTAACAGAAATTGAAAGATCACCCTTTTTTAATTATTACCTACAAAATTCAGTCACATTTTGATGTTTTTTAAGAAAACAAATATTATTTTTAATATGTCATACATCGCATATTTGTTTTTTTTGCATAGTGTCTCTCCAGGGGCGTCTAAAAAAAAACTGCTGACAAAAATTGAAAGATAACCCTTTTTTAATATTAGGTACCTACCTGAAAAAATCAGTCATATTTTGTTTTTGAGAGAAAAAAAAATTTTAATGTCATACATCGCATATTTGTTTTTTTGCATACTGTGTCTCCATGGCAAACTGAAACTGACTGATGGCAAAAATTAAAAGATCGCTCTCTTTTTAATATCACCTAAAAATTCAGTGACACACTGTTGGTTTTGAAAAAAAAATTATTATTTTTAATATGTCATACTAAAATACTGGCATATTGTTTTTTGCATATTGTGTCTCTCGACGGGCTTCAAAAAAAAACTGCTAACAGAAATTGAAAGATCACCCTTTTTTAATTATTACCTACAAAATTCAGTCACATTTTGATGTTTTTTAAGAAAACAAATATTATTTTTAATATGTCATACATCGCATATTTGTTTTTTTTGCATAGTGTCTCTCCAGGGGCGTCTAAAAAAAAACTGCTGACAAAAATTGAAAGATAACCCTTTTTTAATATTAGGTACCTACCTGAAAAAATCAGTCATATTTTGTTTTTGAGAGAAAAAAAAATTTTAATGTCATACATCGCATATTTGTTTTTTTGCATACTGTGTCTCCATGGCAAACTGAAACTGACTGATGGCAAAAATTAAAAGATCGCTCTCTTTTTAATATCACCTAAAAATTCAGTGACACACTGTTGGTTTTGAAAAAAAAATTATTATTTTTAATATGTCATACTAAAATACTGGCATATTGTTTTTTGCATATTGTGTCTCTCGACGGGCTTCAAAAAAAAACTGCTAACAGAAATTGAAAGATCACCCTTTTTTAATTATTACCTACAAAATTCAGTCACATTTTGATGTTTTTTAAGAAAACAAATATTATTTTTAATATGTCATACATCGCATATTTGTTTTTTTTGCATAGTGTCTCTCCAGGGGCGTCTAAAAAAAAACTGCTGACAAAAATTGAAAGATAACCCTTTTTTAATATTAGGTACCTACCTGAAAAAATCAGTCATATTTTGTTTTTGAGAGAAAAAAAAATTTTAATGTCATACATCGCATATTTGTTTTTTTGCATACTGTGTCTCCATGGCAAACTGAAACTGACTGATGGCAAAAATTAAAAGATCGCTCTCTTTTTAATATCACCTAAAAATTCAGTGACACACTGTTGGTTTTGAAAAAAAAATTATTATTTTTAATATGTCATACTAAAATACTGGCATATTGTTTTTTGCATATTGTGTCTCTCCACGGGCTTCAAAAAAAAACTGCTAACAGAAATTGAAAGATCACCCTTTTTTAATTATTACCTACAAAATTCAGTCACATTTTGATGTTTTTTAAGAAAACAAATATTATTTTTAATATGTCATACATCGCATATTTGTTTTTTTTGCATAGTGTCTCTCCAGGGGCGTCTAAAAAAAAACTGCTGACAAAAATTGAAAGATAACCCTTTTTTAATATTAGGTACCTACCTGAAAAAATCAGTCATATTTTGTTTTTGAGAGAAAAAAAAATTTTAATGTCATACATCGCATATTTGTTTTTTTGCATACTGTGTCTCCATGGCAAACTGAAACTGACTGATGGCAAAAATTAAAAGATCGCTCTCTTTTTAATATCACCTAAAAATTCAGTGACACACTGTTGGTTTTGAAAAAAAAATTATTATTTTTAATATGTCATACTAAAATACTGGCATATTGTTTTTTGCATATTGTGTCTCTCCACGGGCTTCAAAAAAAAACTGCTAACAGAAATTGAAAGATCACCCTTTTTTAATTATTACCTACAAAATTCAGTCACATTTTGATGTTTTTTAAGAAAACAAATATTATTTTTAATATGTCATACATCGCATATTTGTTTTTTTTGCATAGTGTCTCTCCAGGGGCGTCTAAAAAAAAACTGCTGACAAAAATTGAAAGATAACCCTTTTTTAATATTAGGTACCTACCTGAAAAAATCAGTCATATTTTGTTTTTGAGAGAAAAAAAAATTTTAATGTCATACATCGCATATTTGTTTTTTTGCATACTGTGTCTCCATGGCAAACTGAAACTGACTGATGGCAAAAATTAAAAGATCGCTCTCTTTTTAATATCACCTAAAAATTCAGTGACACACTGTTGGTTTTGAAAAAAAAAATATTATTTTTAATATGTCATACTAAAATACTGGCATATTGTTTTTTGCATATTGTGTCTCTCAACGGGCTTCAAAAAAAAACTGCTAACAGAAATTGAAAGATCACCCTTTTTTAATTATTACCTACAAAATTCAGTCACATTTTGATGTTTTTTAAGAAAACAAATATTATTTTTAATATGTCATACATCGCATATTTGTTTTTTTTGCATAGTGTCTCTCCAGGGGCGTCTAAAAAAAAACTGCTGACAAAAATTGAAAGATAACCCTTTTTTAATATTAGGTACCTACCTGAAAAAATCAGTCATATTTTGTTTTTGAGAGAAAAAAAAATTTTAATGTCATACATCGCATATTTGTTTTTTTGCATACTGTGTCTCCATGGCAAACTGAAACTGACTGATGGCAAAAATTAAAAGATCGCTCTCTTTTTAATATCACCTAAAAATTCAGTGACACACTGTTGGTTTTGAAAAAAAAATTATTATTTTTAATATGTCATACTAAAATACTGGCATATTGTTTTTTGCATATTGTGTCTCTCCACGGGCTTCAAAAAAAAACTGCTAACAGAAATTGAAAGATCACCCTTTTTTAATTATTACCTACAAAATTCAGTCACATTTTGATGTTTTTTAAGAAAACAAATATTATTTTTAATATGTCATACATCGCATATTTGTTTTTTTTGCATAGTGTCTCTCCAGGGGCGTCTAAAAAAAAACTGCTGACAAAAATTGAAAGATAACCCTTTTTTAATATTAGGTACCTACCTGAAAAAATCAGTCATATTTTGTTTTTGAGAGAAAAAAAAATTTTAATGTCATACATCGCATATTTGTTTTTTTGCATACTGTGTCTCCATGGCAAACTGAAACTGACTGATGGCAAAAATTAAAAGATCGCTCTCTTTTTAATATCACCTAAAAATTCAGTGACACACTGTTGGTTTTGAAAAAAAAATTATTATTTTTAATATGTCATACTAAAATACTGGCATATTGTTTTTTGCATATTGTGTCTCTCCACGGGCTTCAAAAAAAAACTGCTAACAGAAATTGAAAGATCACCCTTTTTTAATTATTACCTACAAAATTCAGTCACATTTTGATGTTTTTTAAGAAAACAAATATTATTTTTAATATGTCATACATCGCATATTTGTTTTTTTTGCATAGTGTCTCTCCAGGGGCGTCTAAAAAAAAACTGCTGACAAAAATTGAAAGATAACCCTTTTTTAATATTAGGTACCTACCTGAAAAAATCAGTCATATTTTGTTTTTGAGAGAAAAAAAAATTTTAATGTCATACATCGCATATTTGTTTTTTTGCATACTGTGTCTCCATGGCAAACTGAAACTGACTGATGGCAAAAATTAAAAGATCGCTCTCTTTTTAATATCACCTAAAAATTCAGTGACACACTGTTGGTTTTGAAAAAAAAATTATTATTTTTAATATGTCATACTAAAATACTGGCATATTGTTTTTTGCATATTGTGTCTCTCCACGGGCTTCAAAAAAAAACTGCTAACAGAAATTGAAAGATCACCCTTTTTTAATTATTACCTACAAAATTCAGTCACATTTTGATGTTTTTTAAGAAAACAAATATTATTTTTAATATGTCATACATCGCATATTTGTTTTTTTTGCATAGTGTCTCTCCAGGGGCGTCTAAAAAAAAACTGCTGACAAAAATTGAAAGATAACCCTTTTTTAATATTAGGTACCTACCTGAAAAAATCAGTCATATTTTGTTTTTGAGAGAAAAAAAAATTTTAATGTCATACATCGCATATTTGTTTTTTTGCATACTGTGTCTCCATGGCAAACTGAAACTGACTGATGGCAAAAATTAAAAGATCGCTCTCTTTTTAATATCACCTAAAAATTCAGTGACACACTGTTGGTTTTGAAAAAAAAAATATTATTTTTAATATGTCATACTAAAATACTGGCATATTGTTTTTTGCATATTGTGTCTCTCAACGGGCTTCAAAAAAAAACTGCTAACAGAAATTGAAAGATCACCCTTTTTTAATTATTACCTACAAAATTCAGTCACATTTTGATGTTTTTTAAGAAAACAAATATTATTTTTAATATGTCATACATCGCATATTTGTTTTTTTTGCATAGTGTCTCTCCAGGGGCGTCTAAAAAAAAACTGCTGACAAAAATTGAAAGATAACCCTTTTTTAATATTAGGTACCTACCTGAAAAAATCAGTCATATTTTGTTTTTGAGAGAAAAAAAAATTTTAATGTCATACATCGCATATTTGTTTTTTTGCATACTGTGTCTCCATGGCAAACTGAAACTGACTGATGGCAAAAATTAAAAGATCGCTCTCTTTTTAATATCACCTAAAAATTCAGTGACACACTGTTGGTTTTGAAAAAAAAATTATTATTTTTAATATGTCATACTAAAATACTGGCATATTGTTTTTTGCATATTGTGTCTCTCGACGGGCTTCAAAAAAAAACTGCTAACAGAAATTGAAAGATCACCCTTTTTTAATTATTACCTACAAAATTCAGTCACATTTTGATGTTTTTTAAGAAAACAAATATTATTTTTAATATGTCATACATCGCATATTTGTTTTTTTTGCATAGTGTCTCTCCAGGGGCGTCTAAAAAAAAACTGCTGACAAAAATTGAAAGATAACCCTTTTTTAATATTAGGTACCTACCTGAAAAAATCAGTCATATTTTGTTTTTGAGAGAAAAAAAAATTTTAATGTCATACATCGCATATTTGTTTTTTTGCATACTGTGTCTCCATGGCAAACTGAAACTGACTGATGGCAAAAATTAAAAGATCGCTCTCTTTTTAATATCACCTAAAAATTCAGTGACACACTGTTGGTTTTGAAAAAAAAATTATTATTTTTAATATGTCATACTAAAATACTGGCATATTGTTTTTTGCATATTGTGTCTCTCGACGGGCTTCAAAAAAAAACTGCTAACAGAAATTGAAAGATCACCCTTTTTTAATTATTACCTACAAAATTCAGTCACATTTTGATGTTTTTTAAGAAAACAAATATTATTTTTAATATGTCATACATCGCATATTTGTTTTTTTTGCATAGTGTCTCTCCAGGGGCGTCTAAAAAAAAACTGCTGACAAAAATTGAAAGATAACCCTTTTTTAATATTAGGTACCTACCTGAAAAAATCAGTCATATTTTGTTTTTGAGAGAAAAAAAAATTTTAATGTCATACATCGCATATTTGTTTTTTTGCATACTGTGTCTCCATGGCAAACTGAAACTGACTGATGGCAAAAATTAAAAGATCGCTCTCTTTTTAATATCACCTAAAAATTCAGTGACACACTGTTGGTTTTGAAAAAAAAATTATTATTTTTAATATGTCATACTAAAATACTGGCATATTGTTTTTTGCATATTGTGTCTCTCGACGGGCTTCAAAAAAAAACTGCTAACAGAAATTGAAAGATCACCCTTTTTTAATTATTACCTACAAAATTCAGTCACATTTTGATGTTTTTTAAGAAAACAAATATTATTTTTAATATGTCATACATCGCATATTTGTTTTTTTTGCATAGTGTCTCTCCAGGGGCGTCTAAAAAAAAACTGCTGACAAAAATTGAAAGATAACCCTTTTTTAATATTAGGTACCTACCTGAAAAAATCAGTCATATTTTGTTTTTGAGAGAAAAAAAAATTTTAATGTCATACATCGCATATTTGTTTTTTTGCATACTGTGTCTCCATGGCAAACTGAAACTGACTGATGGCAAAAATTAAAAGATCGCTCTCTTTTTAATATCACCTAAAAATTCAGTGACACACTGTTGGTTTTGAAAAAAAAATTATTATTTTTAATATGTCATACTAAAATACTGGCATATTGTTTTTTGCATATTGTGTCTCTCGACGGGCTTCAAAAAAAAACTGCTAACAGAAATTGAAAGATCACCCTTTTTTAATTATTACCTACAAAATTCAGTCACATTTTGATGTTTTTTAAGAAAACAAATATTATTTTTAATATGTCATACATCGCATATTTGTTTTTTTTGCATAGTGTCTCTCCAGGGGCGTCTAAAAAAAAACTGCTGACAAAAATTGAAAGATAACCCTTTTTTAATATTAGGTACCTACCTGAAAAAATCAGTCATATTTTGTTTTTGAGAGAAAAAAAAATTTTAATGTCATACATCGCATATTTGTTTTTTTGCATACTGTGTCTCCATGGCAAACTGAAACTGACTGATGGCAAAAATTAAAAGATCGCTCTCTTTTTAATATCACCTAAAAATTCAGTGACACACTGTTGGTTTTGAAAAAAAAATTATTATTTTTAATATGTCATACTAAAATACTGGCATATTGTTTTTTGCATATTGTGTCTCTCGACGGGCTTCAAAAAAAAACTGCTAACAGAAATTGAAAGATCACCCTTTTTTAATTATTACCTACAAAATTCAGTCACATTTTGATGTTTTTTAAGAAAACAAATATTATTTTTAATATGTCATACATCGCATATTTGTTTTTTTTGCATAGTGTCTCTCCAGGGGCGTCTAAAAAAAAACTGCTGACAAAAATTGAAAGATAACCCTTTTTTAATATTAGGTACCTACCTGAAAAAATCAGTCATATTTTGTTTTTGAGAGAAAAAAAAATTTTAATGTCATACATCGCATATTTGTTTTTTTGCATACTGTGTCTCCATGGCAAACTGAAACTGACTGATGGCAAAAATTAAAAGATCGCTCTCTTTTTAATATCACCTAAAAATTCAGTGACACACTGTTGGTTTTGAAAAAAAAATTATTATTTTTAATATGTCATACTAAAATACTGGCATATTGTTTTTTGCATATTGTGTCTCTCCACGGGCTTCAAAAAAAAACTGCTAACAGAAATTGAAAGATCACCCTTTTTTAATTATTACCTACAAAATTCAGTCACATTTTGATGTTTTTTAAGAAAACAAATATTATTTTTAATATGTCATACATCGCATATTTGTTTTTTTTGCATAGTGTCTCTCCAGGGGCGTCTAAAAAAAAACTGCTGACAAAAATTGAAAGATAACCCTTTTTTAATATTAGGTACCTACCTGAAAAAATCAGTCATATTTTGTTTTTGAGAGAAAAAAAAATTTTAATGTCATACATCGCATATTTGTTTTTTTGCATACTGTGTCTCCATGGCAAACTGAAACTGACTGATGGCAAAAATTAAAAGATCGCTCTCTTTTTAATATCACCTAAAAATTCAGTGACACACTGTTGGTTTTGAAAAAAAAATTATTATTTTTAATATGTCATACTAAAATACTGGCATATTGTTTTTTGCATATTGTGTCTCTCCACGGGCTTCAAAAAAAAACTGCTAACAGAAATTGAAAGATCACCCTTTTTTAATTATTACCTACAAAATTCAGTCACATTTTGATGTTTTTTAAGAAAACAAATATTATTTTTAATATGTCATACATCGCATATTTGTTTTTTTTGCATAGTGTCTCTCCAGGGGCGTCTAAAAAAAAACTGCTGACAAAAATTGAAAGATAACCCTTTTTTAATATTAGGTACCTACCTGAAAAAATCAGTCATATTTTGTTTTTGAGAGAAAAAAAAATTTTAATGTCATACATCGCATATTTGTTTTTTTGCATACTGTGTCTCCATGGCAAACTGAAACTGACTGATGGCAAAAATTAAAAGATCGCTCTCTTTTTAATATCACCTAAAAATTCAGTGACACACTGTTGGTTTTGAAAAAAAAAATATTATTTTTAATATGTCATACTAAAATACTGGCATATTGTTTTTTGCATATTGTGTCTCTCCACGGGCTTCAAAAAAAAACTGCTAACAGAAATTGAAAGATCACCCTTTTTTAATTATTACCTACAAAATTCAGTCACATTTTGATGTTTTTTAAGAAAACAAATATTATTTTTAATATGTCATACATCGCATATTTGTTTTTTTTGCATAGTGTCTCTCCAGGGGCGTCTAAAAAAAAACTGCTGACAAAAATTGAAAGATAACCCTTTTTTAATATTAGGTACCTACCTGAAAAAATCAGTCATATTTTGTTTTTGAGAGAAAAAAAAATTTTAATGTCATACATCGCATATTTGTTTTTTTGCATACTGTGTCTCCATGGCAAACTGAAACTGACTGATGGCAAAAATTAAAAGATCGCTCTCTTTTTAATATCACCTAAAAATTCAGTGACACACTGTTGGTTTTGAAAAAAAAATTATTATTTTTAATATGTCATACTAAAATACTGGCATATTGTTTTTTGCATATTGTGTCTCTCCACGGGCTTCAAAAAAAAACTGCTAACAGAAATTGAAAGATCACCCTTTTTTAATTATTACCTACAAAATTCAGTCACATTTTGATGTTTTTTAAGAAAACAAATATTATTTTTAATATGTCATACATCGCATATTTGTTTTTTTTGCATAGTGTCTCTCCAGGGGCGTCTAAAAAAAAACTGCTGACAAAAATTGAAAGATAACCCTTTTTTAATATTAGGTACCTACCTGAAAAAATCAGTCATATTTTGTTTTTGAGAGAAAAAAAAATTTTAATGTCATACATCGCATATTTGTTTTTTTGCATACTGTGTCTCCATGGCAAACTGAAACTGACTGATGGCAAAAATTAAAAGATCGCTCTCTTTTTAATATCACCTAAAAATTCAGTGACACACTGTTGGTTTTGAAAAAAAAATAATTATTTTTAATATGTCATACTAAAATACTGGCATATTGTTTTTTGCATATTGTGTCTCTCCACGGGCTTCAAAAAAAAACTGCTAACAGAAATTGAAAGATCACCCTTTTTTAATTATTACCTACAAAATTCAGTCACATTTTGATGTTTTTTAAGAAAACAAATATTATTTTTAATATGTCATACATCGCATATTTGTTTTTTTTGCATAGTGTCTCTCCAGGGGCGTCTAAAAAAAAACTGCTGACAAAAATTGAAAGATAACCCTTTTTTAATATTAGGTACCTACCTGAAAAAATCAGTCATATTTTGTTTTTGAGAGAAAAAAAAATTTTAATGTCATACATCGCATATTTGTTTTTTTGCATACTGTGTCTCCATGGCAAACTGAAACTGACTGATGGCAAAAATTAAAAGATCGCTCTCTTTTTAATATCACCTAAAAATTCAGTGACACACTGTTGGTTTTGAAAAAAAAATTATTATTTTTAATATGTCATACTAAAATACTGGCATATTGTTTTTTGCATATTGTGTCTCTCCACGGGCTTCAAAAAAAAGCTGCTAACAGAAATTGAAAGATCACCCTTTTTTAATTATTACCTACAAAATTCAGTCACATTTTTTTTTTGAGAGAAAAAAAAATATTTTTAATGTCATACACCGCATATTTGTTTTTTTGCATATTGTTCTTAAGTTCTTATTCATATTGCTCGCGCCTCATTTTCATTCACTTTGTCGTAATAAGCCAATATCCTCTCTAATAAGGACAAAGTGCTTACTTTAAATATCATGGTGACGTCACGCTCTAGGGGCTTAACCCGGACGGAGGCTAATATACTCTCTTAGCTAATTCAACAGGCTTGTCTAGGTCGGTCGAAGCGGCGATGCCAGAATGTGTTCCAGTGCGACGCTTCTCTGCCTATATGTTGTACTGTATTTAGAATGTAAACAAATTAGAATGTAAACAAAATAAAGTAGCTTTCTCATTAGTCAATTATCAAATCAAATTGGCCGCAAAAAGTCATTAAGAAGCACGCAACTAACAACTCTCGTGTCAATTGTAATTCGGCAACCCTGTTAACGATGTTTTGTTTTGGGTTTTAGTATAGGACGCCGCCACGTGCCACGCGCCAATAAGAACAACAACACCTCGAGGGGTTATTGATATTGCCCGCGCGCTTGCCTAGTTCCTAATCGATTCTTGATCTTTTTTAACGGTTTAATTGTTGCGGTATTATATCATAATGCCCCAAAAGTGTTGTTCTCCCGGTTGTAAAGGGAATTACGAAACCAGTAGAAAAGTTCGGGTGTTTCGTTTTCCCAGAGACGAAGAGAATCGCAGAAAATGGCTCTCTGCAATTCCCCGTGAAAGTTTTGTGCCGAGTGACAACTCCCGAGTGTGTGAGTGCCACTTTGAAAAGGAAGATTTTATTTACAAAATTTCCCAGCAGGATACAAAAACTGGTGAGATCGTTTCAGTTATTTTAGTTTTACCCCGGTTAAAAGAAACTAGCGTACCAAGTAAATTTCCGAACTGTCCCAAATACTTACCAAATACAAAAAAAATATCGTATCGAAAAAGCAAAGACGAAAAACTTGAAATTACATGAAATACATTTTCAGACACACATACAGACATGTCAAAGCTTAACCATGTTGTGAACTTTATGTCCAATGTACTTTAAAACTTAAAAATAGAGGACGGAAATGGTTCACAAGGAATTAAGCACTGATTTAAAGTGAGTTAGGAAAAAACTATAATCACCAATTTTCTTCGGATAACACAAATTTTGGTACCATGGTGTTCCGTCAACAAATTTTAAACAACTTCAAAGACGTCCGTCCGTCCGTCCGGATGCCGCGTTTTTTGTGTCGTAAGATTTGATAGAAAAATCGTCCTTGGATAAAGGAAGGACCCTGTTATTTTTGAGAAAAATCCAATAATAAATGTCCCTACAGTGGCGCGCCACACCGTACAGAAAATTAAATAAAATATAAAAAAAAACTTATGAGTCACGAATAACATTAATAAAACACTAGATATATAATTTAACAGACATGTATACAAACCTGACGGTATAATCCTGGATGTCCTTACGCTGGGCTAATGAACTTGTTCGAGATCCGACGTATTTCTTAATAACACTGAAGTAGTTTCCACAACCAGAAAAATCACTGAACACTACACTCGACGCAAGTTTCGCTAACATTGTTAGCATAATCACGGGATGATTTAAACCAGTTTTAATATCTCTGGTCTTAACCAGTTAAATTAAAGCAAGTTATGTAAAATGCACATGACGGGATAAAGTACAATTAATTTCCTTCCAGAAACGGTATTTCAGCTTCTGCAGGTTGCAATTACCCAATGTTATGTAGTAATAAATAATTAGTGTTCTTGTTATAATTATTTCAATTCGATAATTTTTATCAGGCACTGGCATCAGGCGTTAGTTTTCACCGGTAAAGGGCAGAATTATAGAGATGCACACAGCCAGGTATCTTAGAAAAGACATAATAAGATAGTTAAGTTCTCGCGAACGAGACGTTTAATAGGCTCTTGATTCAATGCTTCCGAAACAGTTGATACAGTTAAGATTTGACATCTTAATTGGCGGCTAATGTAAGGATAGGTGTAGGCGCAAAGGAAAGCTAAACTCGCTAAACCAAAAATAGATCAAAATTATGCGCTGGCGCTGATTGAAATAGTCAGACTCGAATAGTAGTGCGACGAATACAAATCGTCGAATTTATGATATAATTTTATTATTCACGCGTGTGTTTGGAATGGAAACATAAAGAAGTATCGATACCAAATATATTTTTGACGCCAACACAGTATTGATAAATAATAGAAATATATAAATGATGAACATTAGGATGAGTCTGTGCAATTTTGAATCGTGTTAGATATGGTTAGGTATACAAAGACCTATTCCGATTTCAACTGTAAATAAGTAACTGTTAATATTAATAAAGCAGGCCAATCATACAACAGAAAATTAAAAAAAGTTATGCTTTGAAAAGTATCAGTGGTTATGTGGCATTTACAAGGAATATTTTATTGGCCATGTCTTCTCCCTAGTAACAAACAGTTTCTATTGAATAAAATTGGTTTCGATGATTTCTTAAATGATATACGGGCTCTCCACAAACAAGAAGTATCTCCGGAACACCTAAAGGATGCAGTAAGTTTTAAACATCAGCGTAACAAAAATTTTAAAATCCTAGGAGAAACTATTTTTGATATTAGTTCAGATCATACAACTGAAACATTATTTAATCTCGTCCACCTTGCTTGGGAGCGATATAATTATAAATCAAAATTGATGATGGTGTTACGAGGACGCGTGTAATGTCTGGACATTTAAATGCTTTGCAGGCAAAAATTAACGTGGGTCCACAAGCAGTGTATGTTCATTGTTTCGCTCGTCGCTTGAATTTAGTTTTGCAACTGTGCTTCGTTTTACAAAAATTTCTAAATGTCATATATTTTTTGCAAGACGCTTCCCGTTTTCCAGTACCACCAGCCGCCACTGGATAATGATCAAAATGGAACGGAAATTGGTAAAAAGTAAAAAAATAATAGTAGGATAAAACCCATAGGAAAAGAAAGAAAAAGTGAGAATAATAATAATAGGAAAAATGTAAATTGAAGTACTCCTCGGGGAATGGAGTTTATCGCCTGAGATTGTACAAAAAGTATCGGTAAGTATAAACCTACCTATCATGTATTGTTTGTCGTCTAGATTTAGAATCATGTTTTCGTTTTTAGTTTAATCTATTATACTTTAATATTGCAGGATTTTGATTCATTAATTAGTATTTACATTTTTTTTATTTTAAAAATGATATACCTAATAGCTATATTATGAGTGATTGAGTGAATCTAACAATCTCCTAGGTATATCTAATTTAAATGTACCTACCTAAAACAAAATAAAAACACATCGGTGACTATAAATTCTCGCCCTACTATAATTAGGTTGGTATATCTGTAATTTGAAAAAACTTTGTCACGTCACGGAATTGTCATGTGTGAGCTGATAATATAATTAATTTCGGAATTTACAAGAAAACATTTAATGGATATTACGTACCTATGACTTCTACAGAGTTTGCAAAAATAATGGCCTTCTTAGTACCCGATATTCAGTACCTAACATATATATATTATTTGTATAGTGAGGCACTATTCCTCTAGACATAACGAGTTAATAATAAATTTACGATTAAAACATGTTAAGTGAAGTAGATACCATCTTTTTCCTGAACAAGACTTGGGCAGGAAAATGTTGTTAAATTGATTCGTACTTAACACGTTTTACTTGAATGTGCTATTACGACTTAGCTGTGACACAGATTGTTTTAATCGTCTCCGGATGATGCCAACTTGGTTGGCGAAACGCGCGTCGAGCGAAGTGAAAGTGTTTTGGTGTTTGTGGAAACTACTCCGAGTGTTACAGTTACATCAAAGGTTCCAGCCCTATCCAGTATTATATCTCAGAACAAACATATTGCTACTTAACATCTTTTACAGCCGAACCCCTCATCATTAAAAATGGAGATATCAAAGCGAATAAAAAAAGGAACTGTTAAGAAAGCATTAGGCTATGCAATAATCAATTATGGTTTACAGTATTTGTGTCTGATATTGATATGTCCCATAGAGTGTTTCAATGTTTGAGAAAAAAACTATCGTCATTGGTACAGCCTGTATGTATGTAATTTGTTGATTAAACAACAAATTTAAAAAGTTCAGCGAATTCACTACAAAATTTCCTACAATTTAAAAAAAAAAGATCTAAATTAGGCGACGGGTTCAGAAAATAATGTATTCCAAAGTTGGGCAAAATTTATTTGTGTTGCGTTAATTTTGTCCGCCAGTGTATATACTACTTTGACCCGTGATCAACTTTGTTTACAGTATGTCCTCTAGTATATCTGCGTCTAAGTTTAGAATTATATTCCTTTAATAAGCTGATAAATGGGGGAATATGTTTAAAATATATAGTTCTAATCCCTGTGATCCATCGTCAGATTTGCACATATATTTCGTTACAAAAAGGACATATACAAACAAGTACTGTTAATTTTACTAAGCTAGAATTAAATCTTTTGGCTGAAACGTCACATAACATATAATAATCACTTACATTATTTTTAATTTAAAATCGATTTAATTTAAAAATATACCTGATCGATGTATCCGACCTTAGTAATGGAATTCGCTCTTGCAAATAACATAGTGAGCGAGTTCCAATACGGTTTCCAACCCCAACATTCCACTGACCAACAGCTGTTCCGTATCGGTGAAGCCATTACCACCAATCTTAATCGAGGTCGATATACAGGGGTTGTCTCCCTAGACCTCGAAAAAGCATTTGACAAGGTCTGGCATCCTGGACTGTTGCATAAGCTACATGTCGCGAATTTTCCGATTCGTATAATCAAGATTATACAATCATACATTTCAAATCGCATATTCGTAGTAACAGTCTATGAGGAAAGCTCACAACCGCGCCCGGTAACATCTGGTGTCCCACAAGGATCATCCCTAGGACCCACCCTATTTAACCTATATACCCACGACATCCCTAGACCAACAGATCACAGGACAACTGTTGCATTATACGCAGACGATACGGCAACCATAGCGACGACGACAAGTGCACCATTACTAAACAGACTAATGCAACAGCAGACTACACAAATAGTACAATATTACACAGACTGGGGACTATACATTAACGAGACAAAGACAGAAATGACAGTAATCACCAGAAAGAGAGACGTACCTGACATACGAATAAAACTAAATGAAATAACAGTAAAAACAATACCAATAATAAAATACCTAGGCGTAAAACTTGATAGAAAACTAACATTCATAAATCACTCGGAAACTGTAATAAATAAAACCAGGGGCAGAATTAATCAAATATTCCCAATAATAAAGAATGCTAGCTTAAGAACGGGCACAATACTATACAAGGCATATGTCAGACCTATACTGACGTATGCAAGCCCGGTATGGTACCCGTTCTTAAGCCAAACCAGGAAAAATCAGCTGCAAGTACTACAAAATAAATGTCTAAGGATAATAACACAAAAACACCAATCTAGAAACCGAAAAAACAATAATACACCAAATAACCGGTACACCATACTTAGACAACTTTATAGCAGATAAAATCATGCCAAACTTCATCCATAAATTAGATACACATCTCAACCCAACAATCACACAGGCAATGAGACCTAAATTTCTAAGACCACCAAAATACCCATCGCACAATTACGCATTCACCCCCTAGCCCCCGCCACTAACAGAAATGTATTTAGAAAAAATAAAAAATGCAAAAAATAGAAAAAACAATAGACAGAAAGCAAATAAAATACAGATAGAAAAAACCAAAAAACAATCAACCCAAAAAATATAAAAAATACGTAATAATAATAAAAAATACAAAATAAGGGAAAAATGGAAAAAATAATAAAGGAAAAAATAACTGAAAACAATGTAAAAAATAAAATAAAACAAAAAATGAGCACAACAATAAAGACCAATTATAACATTACTAACGTAGACTAGAGATTTGTACCCATGCTTTTACAGCCGCTTTATATATGTAAACTAACCAATAACTACTAATAAAAATAACAAACAAGTAATTAACACGCATATCCCGATACCTAAAACCGTCGTCAAACAAAGCTAGAATAATAATAAACATAAAAACGGACAGCCAAAAGGAGCACGTGGAACAAATAATGAACATAAACCGGCTAAAGTACCCAAAAGGAGGGTAGAAGCCAACATCCGGAAAAGGGAAATACATTGCAATGTATCCGACCTTCAAATTGTCCTAACAAAAAACTTGATTCAATTAAACCAATTTGTACCAAAGTTTCCAAAATCAATTTTAACGTGTATGTATCTATTGGTATTAATTTCCTTCCTGTTTTATATAATCGGAATGCCGCATGCTGGTTATATCCTCACATCAATCCACACACCTACATGTAGTTGGTTTTAGCAATTTAAAATTGTTCAACAATGCTACCATAAGGAATAATGTATGTGATGTAATTAAATTGTTTTTATCTAAAGGAATTTAACAAGTAAGGTATAGTATAGAGGCAATAAAAGCAATCAGAGTGAACTAATAGATAACCAATTATGTATACATAATAATGAAGCGATAAATTTAATAGTTATCGAATTCTTTACACTGCAATTTAAAATAGCACTAATCCAGCTTTTCATCATAGCCATCTTCAATCTTCATCTCATTATCTGAACAATGAAATATAGGGATACTTAAACTGGACTAGGCGGATGTTTAAAAGTATTTTACTTTTTACGTAATAAATTAGTCACGATGAAATATGAATTGAAATCCGAAAGCTGAAAATCTTTTGTTTTTTTTAGCTACCCTTGGCCCTTGGAAAGTTTAGATATATATCATCCAGACTTCCTGGTACCTCGTCAACCAAGAGGAACTCGGAGTCGCAGATCAACAATTTTTTTGTCAGATAACAATATATATTCCAGATACTTGTAATGAATTTTGCCATTTATGGACCGAATAGACTTGCTCGGCTTTTTTGGGATAGCAGATCACGATTTTTTAATCATAATAGATATCGGCTACATGATGGAAATATTAATTTTTCTTCGTTAATATATTTTCTACCCAATATATTCGTAAATCACAACCTTATCGTAACTAAAGTTAAGAACAGTATCCTTATCCCAATCTAATTCTAATTCGTAAATTCGTTCTGGCTATATCCTATAGAATTTTTTATAATTTGTTGCTAGTTTTACATTTTTTTCCCTGATTTCCAATAATTTGCGATCCATTGTAGATTGTAGTATATTCGAGAATATATTATAAACAATCTACAATGGATTGGGTAGTTATTGGTAATAATAGTCCAAGAAAATATTACGGAATGTACAGTTCGTACAATATGTATGTGTAGTTGAACGACCGGCAACCCTGACTTACACAATGTTTTTCATTGGCGTAGATATTTTTTTTCTTAGGGGGGTGGAAGTACACTGCGCAACTTATTTAACGCACAACCAAAAAGTTAACTCAAATTTGACGTTATGTATTTTCGACAATTTTTGTTCGTTTTGGTCGATTTTTTTTTCAAATTGTAGGTTTTTCTCTTAGGAATATCACTGTCTTAGTTGTTTTGGTAAAACGAATGATTTTGATATTATACCAGGTGCTATAAAAATGTTATGTTTTTTTCCGAAATTTCAAAACGTCCTGTGGGCTATACAAGGTATTGCAAGTTATTGCAATTATAGCCAATTTAAAGCCTTATGTTTTTTCTACATTTTCTTTTTTTATTCATTTGTTTATCTCTGTTACTTCATGAAATACACCGTTTTGAAACACCATATGCTTTTATTCACATGAAATGCATTTATCGGACAACTCAAACAGCTAGCAAGCTATGGAAATCGAAGATTACACGTCATAAACTGACAACTGTGCCATTAGTTTTTTGTTGACAGTCCAGCAATAATTAGTGAATAATGGAACGCCAAACCAGAAATTTAACTCGTGATGAATGTGTTGTGGCAGCTACATTACATGGTGAAGGGTGGAGTTACAACCGCATAGCTGGAAGGTTGGGAGTGTCTCACACAACTATAGCGAGAGCAATTCAAAGGTACGCGGAAACAGGAGAACATTCCAGACGGGCCGGTCAAGGTAGATCTCGTGTTACCTCTGCTATCCAGGATCGCTTTTTAAGTGTAAATGCTGTAAGACAACGGTTTATAACTGCAACACATTTAAGAGCACAACTTCAAGACGCAGGTGGTCCACTCATATGCGTTCAAACTGTACGCCGACGACTGAGGGAGGCAAATTTAAGACCTACGATTGCTGCTCGAGGACCCGCATTAACAGTAGATCATCGAAGAGCTAGATTGAATTTTGCCAATGAGCATGTTAATTGGATGGAAGCAGATTGGGAACGTATTCTTTGGACTGATGAGTCAAGGTTCAGTTTGTATAATTGTGAGAGACGTAATCGCGTCTACCGAGGACCCGATGAGCGATACAGTCAATGCAATTTTTTATCCGAGAGATACGATTCCAATAAGTTAAAAAGAGATATACTGCTCGAATATTCGTTATTGGAAAGGTCGTGGATCGGCGTTGCCGCTTTTAACTATAAAAATAGATGTTTACGTAATTGCCATATTTAAAGTAGACGAAAATAAATGTAAAAACGTAACATCTTGGCCTATAATATATTATTGTGTGCACAATTATTATTTAATAACATTCATAAATAATATATACAACTATAATATAGTATTGTGGAATTTGAAATTTTAATTGAATACTGAGAAATTTGAGAATTACATGTGGCAACTGCGCGGTATCTTATATGCGGTCAGTTAACTACAGATACATATTGAATGAACTTTAGTAATAACATTGTATAATATGTACCTAAAAAGCGTAAACTCATAACATAAAAATAAGATTTGCACTTTGGTAGCTAATTGACAGCTGTCAAGTGTCAATTTGTGCAATTTGACATCGGATTTGAATTCAGCAACCTCAAAAACATAACCTAGACATTAAAATCGAAAAAATAAGTTATTTAAAAATCTAGAAAGACTGCACGAATAACAAAATCTGTGGTGGAGCTTTGGAGCTTTCAAGCTCCGTAGCAGCCAAAGTATTGATTTTTGAGGCTTTGTGCCCATTGAGACTTTTGCTTAAACGCATAAAAAGTAATTGGTATGCATTTTTTTGTTTCCCTGAAAAAATATTATTTTAAAACTTCATCAATTTGTGAGGTACTTCAAGAAGAGAAAATAATGTTTCCATTTTATTTTCTATCGACTATTGAAATAAGCAATAAAATATTACAAAACATTACGTGATGTAACATTTTCAAAGTACAAAATGTATATCTCGAAGACAAATTTACGAATCTTTTAGAATTAAATTTTAAAATGATAAAAAGAGGAATTAGAAAATGAAGTGAAAAGTAAATAAAAATACAGAAAATAAACGTAAACGACATGACTGGTACAATCAACTGATTTTATTTTACTGATACAAAGCCAGTGCACTAAATTAAAACAAAGAAATAAGAATATGAAGGGAAATTCAGTTTATGTGGCAGAAAAGGATGGATAAGTATTGTTTAATGCGATACATTTCACCACAAACAATCAACAAAAAACCAAATCGGCTATTTGCATAAAAAAATTAAACTTTTGTCACTGCATCCAAATATTCTTCATCAGAAAGATTCTCGCTATCATCGCCATAACCACCGCATTGAACTTTAACTCATGATTTTTACGCCACTTAAGAATGTACTCGCACTTTATTAGAGTCGATAATGTGAACAAGATCACATTTTCGTCTTGTACGCAGCAACAAAGCAGAATTTCTCGTTTTCACTCATTTTCTATATTCAAATAAAAATATGCATCCTACGTAACGGTTGACAGCAATTGTGACAGCCTGTGCTTATATGGCGCCCTCTGCATACATAGACAGCCGAACTAAAAAGCAGCGGGAACTTCGGTATTATACGCCGTCGCCTTACCGAGAGGCGCATCGCATCGTGTCCCCCTCCCACGACTTAATATCACAAAGGCTGCCTGTCGCGCGGGCTCGGAACGCGCGTTAAATTCGCGCTGACGAAGTCTCGGTGAGCAGCTATTTCTGATTATGAAGTTCTTTTTTTTCAGTTCTGGTGGATGATACGACAGACGTGGAAAAATCACAAGTGATTCGGTGATTTTTGCAAAAAACGGTTGACCTATTTCAAAACCCACGAGCCACCGCTGCAAATCATATAAAGCAAAGATAACTTCCGTAGATAAAATATAGGTTTAATAGGTTTTTAGAAAGACGAAAACTAGAAATAGTATGAGACATTTCCTTAGAAGCGATAATTAGGCGTCAGTATTTTAGTTATTTCACGTTGTATTTGATAAAAATATCATGTTCATATATTAGAGTAGACGCCAAGTTATATGTTTTAAGAGTCATGAAAACTAAGTGTTTTAAGTATAGCATGTACTTATACGGAAAAATTTTCCTATTTTGATTTATCAAAAAATTGTATTTTGATAAAGTGTTGCTTCTCAGAAAAACAATAATATAGCCAATAAATGTTGCTTACGATATACGTGCGGGCAAAAACTACAGAAATATTGAATATATGGTCTAGAGAAAAAATCTCATTTGTCAATAAAGATATCACAAATAACTGAAATATTGTACAATAATAAAATTATTAGTATCCTAATTTTTTAAGAAGTGTTGTGCATCATTGACTGCAGGCAACTATTATATTTTCTATGAGTTTCCTTTTCTAAGTAACAATTGTTTACAAAATTAATGATAGGCAGGCTAATCCCATCTAAAGTATTTGAATATAGTTATCTAGTAAGATTATTACATTCGGTTTATAAATTTAAAATAATAGCTTCAAATAACATCGCTTCTTGACTCGTGGTCAGAAAAATTGTTCGGCTTAGAAATTCGCGGGGTTGCATTAGACTGGATCTGTTCATTTTCAACAGAAACGATCAGAATATTGACGGATATCCCAGAAGTATAAAATTACAAACAAAAGAATATAACAGTTATTTTATTGATTTAATATTTAAACTGATGTTGTTACAGTTCGTCATATTAACCAGTCTTTCCTGGGTGAATGCAGCAGACACTTGACCTACTTCGGCGGCCCGTTTAATCAATGTCAGATACACTTTCTTCACTTATAATCGAGCTCTTGACACTGGCGCAACATTACTATATTTACGAACTTGTCAATAATCAGTGACTCCCATTATTTGCCTGCCTACTATCGGGCCATAAACTTTACCTTCGGGAATAAAAGTACTTCTTCAGTCCCGCGGTATATAACATGCTATAATCCCTTACGTGGCTATATATAAAGGAAGCAAAAAATTTATTTATCTTCAAAAAGACTTGAACAATTGTTTTTATTAGTGACTGTACATTTAAGCACCTTAAGGCTGTTTTCACCAGTTCTACTTAAAGGTTGAGTGCTACTTTTAATTTCAAAGTTATAGTTAATTTGTTCCACCAAATTTTAAGGGTCACTCAACTATCTTAAGTGTCAGTTAATTATAAACCTCGCGTATTCTGGGGCTTATCTTTGGACCTAAACGTGAATAGTCAAAAAAGTTTTTGGCGCGGTTTTAGGGTATTTTTTGGAAGTATGGATATAAATAATTTGGCAGCTGATGCTTTTGACGATCATTCGGAGATAATTGAAATTATTGAACATGGAATTCCTAGACAAATTCGTTCAAGGGTCGATTTGGTCTAGGTGTATGATAATTTACAACTTTGTCAAAGATTCAGATTAACCAAAGAGACTGTTTTGGATTTACTACGGCTAATAGTGCCTTAAACTTCCATTTGATATGTTATTTTTCATATTTATGCCAACAAATAGTTGGCCAGTTATTAATTTTTTTCTTGGTATATTCGTCCAACAGTCATTTGGTAATTATATCAGATCTTGCAAAAATTAGCAAATGTTCAGTCTCAATAATAGTAAAAACTGTTTCAGTGGTAATATTTTAATTCATTTCAATATTTCACTCATTTTAACTATTTATTTGTTATATATCTGAATTTTAAAACCATCCACATAATTAATATATTATATTGTGGTTTTGCTTTTCTTGTTTTTCTTGGTTGTCGAAACATATAACTACAATTGGGGCACGTTTTACAATTCCCGAATAAGAATCCTAACAGATTTTAAGGTTTTAGTATTAATGTATTTGACAAAATCAAAACTTAGAATCAAGATAGATCTCCAGGTCATTTATACACATCTCTCGTGCTATCATGTTACCTGTAATAATTTTCCAACATTCATATTCAACCTGTTACGTTCGCACCACAGACTCTGTCTAGGTCCTTGTGAATATCATACAGTCGCTCTCGGTATTAATAACATTATGTCATCTGACGCAAAACGCCTCATATCTCCTTATGATGGGTCTGTAAGATCCCCCTAGGTGACTGGATAACTAGATTAACAGATCATGGGAATTTGTTGAAGTTAAATTGTTGCAATTTATGCGGTGCTGACAGAGTTTTTTGCATTTAACATCGTGGACGATATAATATATAATTAAGCGAACTATTTTAAACGGACAGACAGGTTGAGACTAATTAATAGTAGACGTTAATTATTTTTCCCCGTGGTACACCGTATATGTATAAAAACAGTTGTTTGTACGACACCTGTCTTGTTCTATAAGCGTACATTTTCTTGGTCGTTAACTATGTTATTAATAATTATAAAATAGCATAAACATTCTGAGATGCGGTAGGTATATATAACTATCTACAGTTCATTCAATATGTATGTGTAGTTAACTGACTGCATATAAGATACCGCGCAGTTGCCACATGTAATTCTCAAAGGACCCCGCACCAAATACATAGGAAAATGGATTTCGGTGAAATTCTTTTTAACTGGGGGGAATAAATTCGTTATTTGATGCTGAAAAAAGTTCCCAATATAACTTGGGTCTGAAAATCCGGGGGTAAAAAGTTACAAGCTTATCAAAATCAGCTATTTTCTCTTAATTATCCAAAAACGTGCAATATGTATGGACCCCTGGATATATATGATATATATGTATAAATACGTATACGTCATACATCATATATAATCATATATATATATATATATATATATATATATATATATATATATATATATATATATATATATATATATATATATATATATATATATATATATATATATATATATATATATATATATATATATATCATACAGATATATATATAATATATATATATGTATATATATAGGGTGTCAAAAAAGTCCCGGTCAAAAAAGGGACGGTCAAATATTTAGAAAAATATGCGTCGTATCGGAAAACAAAAAAATAGGGGTTCCATATTTTTGAAAAAACTATTCAGACATACCAAACTCAACCCCCCCACTCCACTCTAGGTACTGTTTGTAACATCGAAATATGAGACAAAAAAATTTCAAAGGATACCCACAATTGCCGCAATGGGAGATCGGAGTAGTATAACTTTTCTTACAGCAAGCTAAAATCGTCACTATAAAGGCGTTATCATTCAACAAGTTGTTAAATTCAAGAATAACTGTATCACTTCTATTTCAAAAATTATTTTACCACAAAACGTTCGATGGTATTAGGCAATTTAGGCATCCAAATGAATAATAGTAACAAGTAGTAACAAGTAACATAGCTGAAATCAATGTTAATGGTACTGCAAACAAATAAACAAATTTCAAGGAGTTACATATTTAAATAAGTAACAAAATACTCTAATAATAAAAAATAAACATTGTGAAAAAACGCGTAAAAAACAAAAGAGTTACATTATTCATTAAACTAAAGTTATAAGCGGTAAATCATTATTCATTACTAAAAACTGATTCAGCATTGACTGACTGTTATGTGTGCTGATCTCACTATGAATGAATTCAATATTGTTAGTTTCAGTCTCAGTTATGTTAATGTTAGTGGCCGCGCTGATTATTGGCCGTTTTGACCGAATGTTTTGACCGGTCATATACATTGTGGTCAAATTTGGTCAAATTGACTCTAAATATATGCAACTTGGTCATAGTACCAACACGCGTTTTATATCAATTGATAGAGTTATAAAATATTTGGGAAAAACATTTCTTCATACAGTACATTGTCTGACAGGATGGTGACACTACTTTTTACAAAATGTGCTTTTTACAAAATTGGGAAAAGAAGTGCATTTGACGTTCTGAAAAAGAACATAGACAGTCATAAAGTAATGTCAAAAATGCCGCTACTATCGCAGCAAGAGGCACTGCAAGTAGCTACAAGACATATTCTGTTGTTGTACAAAAATAAGGATTCCAGTGTTATCACACTCAATGAGCTGCGTTTAAGAATGACAACAAAATCAAATAAACCGTCTTCGGAGCTTCCACCAACTGATGAAGCTTTTTATCAACATTTCTTGAGGTAATATACCTATTTATTTTTTCTATCATAACAATGTGTACAAATTTACATAATTTATGTACTTATGTATTATTTTTATTATAATATGTATTTTCTATGATTAATCACCACGATATTAATGATATTTATTTTTAATAATATTGGTACTAAGATCAATAGTATATTATTAGTTCAGATATATGCATCTGTTACGAATATGGTGCTGCAGTAATATCGCAAAAATGCAGCTTGATGAAGTTGGATGCTACGGGTGGTTGATGATCACTGGAATCCAATTTTTTCGGCACAAAAACCTATTCTCGAAAATATACGACAATGTTTAAGTATGCATTGTTCTGACAAAAAATGTGATAATAAAAAATGTACCTGCATAAAAGGAGGACTTAAATGTTGCGATGAGCGCAAATGCAAATTATGCAATAATTGTATACAAAGTAATATAGCCGAAAGTGATGATGGTGTAGAAAGTTTTTAGTTACTACCAATATAATATGTATAGTGTTTACACGTTTAATGAAACAATAAATATATGTTTTAAGGTGATTTTTAATAATGCAGCGAGTATATGAACGTTCCTATATAAGTACGTACACTATAAGTGAGCTAATATCCATGTCACAAAAATAACTAGAAAAAATAATAGCCCAACCTAATTAAAATATAATAATTATTGTGTTATATTTTTTTCAAAACTGAATTAACGTTTGCATTAACTTTTAAAACAAACTGTGTGTAATATTAATTCATGAATGTTTTACTTATTTAACTATTTATGTTATACCTTTAAAAAGTTTTGCATGTATGAGCATCCCGGCACGAATTTCGCTACTCTACAAGGTTAATATTCGGCAGTTGATGCGGTAAGTAGTGTGTGTACGCGGGCGCGCCAGATATGGGTTTGGGCCGCTTTAAAAAAATCGCTGACGACATACTATCATTCGCACATGAAAAATTATGATTTTAAAATCTTTTTTCATCTATTGGCTTAATTTGCCTCGCAGCATGTATAGACAAATTTCCATAAATAATTTTTTTTCTCGAATGCTCAAAAATACATTAACGAAAATAACAGGACTAAGTTTGTTATTTTTTAAACACATTAAAAAAACATATGGTAGGTATAATCGAGTTGTACATATTTAGAAGCGCTATTATGTCTACTTTGATTTTTTTTAAAGATCAGCTCGATAGCACAATTATGTTTAGAGATATGACAGTGAAGACGTTAAAAAACACGTTTCACAAAAACATATCTTTTTCTAGTTCTACGACCAAAAAATGTCGTAAATCGTGGTTTCGTGTACACAATCACCTAATTAATAAATCGCACCGGTTTGGTTCTACCAAGTCCGGTTTGGTTCCAGCAAGATTTTTTTTTTCTCGAGAACGAAATTGGGAAGTAAAGTCGCTTAACTTTACTTCCCAATTTCGCTGTTCTAATTATTGTGTTGATGAAGTTCAGGCAAATAGGATAGGTGAGAAGGTTGTGAAACCCCCGCATTCACCATAATTGATAATACACTGCTGGCCAATAGGTTGGAATAATTCAAATTTTTAGGGTAAGTTTCGATACATATATCTTCTGAACGATATGGAATATCAAAATACGGATTCCAGGACGTTTTTGGAAATTTCATCGACAAAAACTGGTCTGAATATCAATTTTCCATTATGCTCAAAAAAGGAATATACGGGGGTGTAAACTAAACCCCTAAAAAAATCAAAATTTCATTCTTACCGAGAATTTAGGAAAACCAAAATCGAGTTAAATTTTTTATACCGGGGTAATCTATGGACCAATTCGAAAAAACAAATTTGGCCGATTTTTGATATCTCGCTTATTTTTGAATATACGGCGTTTTTATTGAAATTAGGACAATTTTTTGGAAATGTATCTCTTACTTTTTAAAAACAAAGTAAGTAATGGATGTTTTTCTTATTTTCAAGTAAGCTTACATGCCTCTAGCTGCCTCAGTAGCTAGAATTGACATTTCTTATACAGGGTGCCTGCGAAAACATTTAATAAGCATGTGTCACGAAAAATCTGTATATTTAAATAAACTGTGTGCAGAACCCTGTATGATTAAAATGAACGATAATTTTAAAATTTTAAAACTGTGAAGGGAAACCTTAGAAAAATATCTCGAAACGGTTTTTTATTTTTCTTGATCGGATGAGTATTATCATAATTTACAGTTTCGTTGTAATTACACGGTAAATCCCTATATAAAACATTTAAAAAATTTGCGGTAGTAACGATTAGCTGGTGGGCTAAGTATTGTTATATTGGTGGGCTAAGTATTCGAGATATTTTTCTAAGGTTTCCCTTCACAGTTTTAAAATTTTAAAATTATCGTTCATTTTAATCATACAGGGTTCTGCACACAGTTTATTTAAATATACAGATTTTTCGTGACACATGCTTATTAAATGTTTTCGCAGGCACCCTGTATAAGAAATGTCAATTCTAGCTACTGAGGCAGCTAGAGGCATGTAAGCTTACTTGAAAATAAGAAAAAAATCCATTACTTACTTTGTTTTTAAAAAGTAAGAGATACATTTCCAAAAAATTGTCCTAATTTCAATAAAAACGCCGTATATTCAAAAATAAGCGAGATATCAAAAATCGGCCAAATTTGTTTTTTCGAATTGGTCCATAGATTACCCCGGTATAAAAAATTTAACTCGATTTTGGTTTTCCTAAATTCTCGGTAAGAATGAAATTTTGATTTTTTTAGGGGTTTAGTTTACACCCCCGTATATTCCTTTTTTGAGCATAATGGAAAATTGATATTCAGACCAGTTTTTGTCGATGAAATTTCCAAAAACGTCCTGAAATCCGTATTTTGATATTCCATATCGTTCAGAAGATATATGTATCGAAACTTACCCTAAAAATTTGAATTATTCCAACCTATTGGCCAGCAGTGTATATATTCAATAATTGCTCTAGAAGCTTTAAAAAAAGTTCACTGTGAGAAATTATCCGATTAATTGCTATTCCATCTTTCTTTGTTGCAACAAACATTAATTTAATTTATTTTGAGCCGTTTGATTTCAAGTATACGTTGATCGACGACTAATTATATGTTATAGGTAACCCATATATGATAGACAATTCATATTTTGTCAAATGTACAATCTACAATATATGAGGATCATCTTAAATGTATTAGAAATAGCATTTTTATAAGTTTTGGTTTAATTTTAGGTATCCTGTAACACTTCTCTTGTAATACACGTATATTATATCTGCCGCGATTAAAAAGTAACATCAAAGACGTAGATCTTTGTGATTACCCGTGAGATATAAATGTTTTCCCTCTATGCTCTTCAAACGAAGAGTGACCGTATAAGTCAGTAACCTCAAAGGTTTTATGTCCTTGGATAATCATAATTATTAATGATTGTGGAAGAGTTCCCAGAATTCATTACCTAGGTCGAATCGTGATGTCCCAGTGTAGGGTATTCGTTGTGGAGATAAATGGAATGTAAACAACATTCTACAGAATGGTCTTTTAGGCAACTTAAATTAATGTTATCATACTTATGGTTCTACGTGGAGATAGATGCAGTTTGAACAGTTAAATTATTTTATTATTTAGAAGAACAAAAATGGCCTGATGCATAATCATAATCAATTCAAATAATTTTAATCAATTAACTGAAACACACTTCTTACTATTCGATAAGTATAATCATTCGTTTTAAAATCCTAGGACCCGCAGCAAAGAGTATAATAATAATCATAAATAAGTCGAATATAATAACAATGCCGACAAATGCTGCATAATTTGTTTTTCACATTCAATACCCCGATCTGTGAAGGGTAGTGTTACAGTAAATAAAAGATGTCTCAAAATTAACGCAAGATTTGAATTTGCCGCCATTTGTGCAGTAAAGTGTTGGCAACCCTAAACAAAAAACAATTCGATGGCTGACAGTTTAGGGTTAGTAAAAATGGAGCGTTACGCGATAGAACAACGTGTCTTCATTATTGAACAATAGTTCAAAAATAATGAAAGCTTGGCGGCCGCAGTTCGAAAATTTCATACAAAATATGGTCGGAATAGTGTTTTAACTTAGTCAACTGTGAAGAGATTAATTGAAAAATTCAGGGAGACTGGATCCGTTGGAGACGCCAAACACACTGGTCGTCCAAGAACAAGCCGTTCCAATGTCAATATCGAAGCAGTGCGTGAGAGTGTCGGTGACAATCAAGGAACCTCAATTGGGCGTCGTGGACCAGAAATGCAAATTTCAAGAAGCTCTCTACAGATCACTCACTAAAGATCTGTGTCTCCATGTTTACAAAATTCAGTTAACGCAACAACTGAAACGTAATGACCAAGCAAACCGAAGAGAGTTCGTTGAATGGATTATTGAACATCAACAAAAGTATGCTGATGTTTCGAGCAACATCATCCTAAGCGATGTAGCACATTTTCACCTTGATGGCTTTGTTAATCGCCAAAATTGCCGCTTTTGGGGTTCTGAGAACCCACATGTGATTGTCGAAAAACAAATTAATAAAAAATTAATCGTTGATTAATTTGAAAATTGTGTTTTACCGTTCGTTAAACATAATTTTATGTACTTATCCTAAACACTGATTACGTTAACCGGTCCTTTTCGGCTGATTAACGACCGATTAGTTTTCCTAACCTCCCTGGACCATATTCGTGTTTTGCTGCATTTGCGCGTGTAAAATTTTTACGGATTTTCAGTTTATTCAATAATTTTTCAAGAACATGGATTTCGCAGAGTTCTACGATATGTTTCTAGATGATCAAGATATTCTTGATGTAAAAGACTTCATCAGACAAAATCAAATAGACTATTAAAGACAAAATCATTTTGAGGAATTAGATAACCTAAAATTTTTCAGACGTTTTCGCTTAACAAAGGATACAGTGTTGAATTTACTGCAATTAATAGAGGCAGACTTGGAATATAATAATGATTTGTAAGTAACCATTTTCCAAATAAATCCCCGTCCCCGTCAAACTCGTTTTCTAATTCATAAACCGTCTTTTGGTTCATTATCAATAAAATGATGTCGTGACAAACGTCTTTCTTAATATTTTTGCTAGGTCCCAAATTTTATTTTTTCCTCTTCGGAAATATGGTCTGTTTTCTTGTTTTCAACAATGTGATTAGACTTTGCACATATACAATACACAATATAAATTAATTTTAACTTTCTACAACACTTTTACATAGGAATGCTCCACAGATAAAATATACTCGAATGCTCTAAGACACAAAAAAGCGGGGTTATATTACTACCGTGAAGATAGGAATCTAAGCAAAAATTGCAGTGTTCAAAAATGTTTAAAGAGCGATTAACAGATAATCAACGATTAGCTAATCAGTGTTTAAGAATAAAAAGGTGCAAACAGCCATTGGTGTTACTACTTGATCGATTGGTCTGTTCGTTTTCTAAGAATAAACCTCAAAATGGTTGACTAAGGAATTTGAAAGTTTGCCCATTGCACAGCCTAGTTTTTCAGTTATAAATTCGAATGATTTCATTGATAAGGTCAAAAATATTCAATTGCAAGAGGGTGAAATTTTGATTTCCTTTGATGTTTGTTCATTATTTCCTAGTGTACCAATTCCACAGACCTTGGACTATCTTGAGAATTTACTCGAATTAATATATAAACCTTACAAAACTGTATAAAATAAAATTGCTTCCGTTTCAATGGCAAGTTCTATGAACAACATGAAGGAACCGCAATGGGTAACTGTTTATCGCCTTTCGTTGCTGATGTCTTCATGAGTCGATTTGAAACTGAAGCAAAAGAAGAATTCGAGTATTTTCCTAGGATTTGGCTGAGGTATGTGGATGACATTTTTGCCGTGTTTGACACTAAGATTGCGGATATAGAAAACTTCATTTTCAAATTAAATAGTCGTTTCACTTCTGTAAAGTTTACATATGAACTAGGAAATAATGGAAAACTTCCATTTTTAGATGTATTAGTAATTAAAAATAGTGACAATAGGTTAGAATTTGATATATATAGAAAAGATGCCAGTACGATCAGATATATCCCTAATGACTCACCACTGCTATCAACATAAAATGGCAAGTTTTAATTTAATGTAAAAGTATTATTATACCGTATAGCCCGCTTTACGCGTTGCTTAGCGTGACTAATGATTTCACCGTAAATAGTATAAATAGGGTAGATTTTTAGTTTAATATTAGTTTTTAATCGTCTGCGGATGATGCCAACTTGGTTGGCGAAACGCGCGTCGAGCGAAGTGAAAGTGTTTTGGTGTTTGTGGAAACTACTCCGAGTGTTATAGTTACATCAAAGGTTCCAACCCTATCCAGTAAGAATAAACCGTCTAATGAGTATTCGGGATTTTAAACTTGTTCCTCTCGTAGTTCGCATTGCCTCTATAACCTCAATATCCATGGTCGCGTCCTAGGAATATCCTATATTTCCCACAAATCGCCTTTGCTGAACAAAAACAAACAAAGTGCATGGCTTATAACGGCGACTGGCCGTGCTGCCAACACTCCTAGTCTCTCGGACTGTCGTTGCATTAAAATCCGAGAAGCGACAGTATGACGGCAACGACGGGAGCAAGTCAACAACTTTATAAACTTATGACGACCCACATAAGATACTCGACAAAGACAAGTTGGATGGGTTCGATACTGCATAAGTTAAGATTTACTTGCTCTGCGACTACAAAAGTTTTATACATACCTACCTACTCATTATAACGACCTTTCCTAGCTTTGGTTACTTCCGCTGCTCAGACGGAGATTGGGTTTAAATTTGAAAGCTATTTATTTGATTTGATTAGTACCTTAACGGCGCCAGATATTTTAATGGATTTAAACAATAAATAAAAATAATTCGCAAGACGCCCGAGTTAATAATGGCCATTAATTGCAAGTTGAATTCTATGTTTTGTCCATGACCATAATACTTTTTTTTATCTTCGACGAGTTGTTTTTTAATTCTTAAAGCGTTTTATCGAAAAATGTGAAAAAAATAATTTCAATCTTAAAATGTTAATGTCATTCATCAGTTGGGTAAGTAATTGAAGACAAGTCTGCTAATTTATCAGTGTCTACGACAGGGTTGGGTAACGACGTCAAAAGGGGAAATACCTACCCTACGTTGTATTTAATTTAAAATGAACCCTGTCCGATGCACTGGTTACTAACGAAAAGCGGGAGTTTTGAGATGAAAAAGAAAAGACTAAGCATTTTAATACACCTACTGCTTTATTTAAACAGGTATTAAATTTATGAACAATATAAAATAAATAAATGCCGTACTCAGCCTTGAATTCACGAGGGGAAAGAGCACGGCAGAGAAACCCTCGATCTCTATTCAAAAGAATCGCAATAATGCTGTTGGACACTTAGGTGAAAGTAAAATGAAAACTTACAAGGGTTGCCATACTTGTGTTTTAACCTACAGTCATTCTCAAGATACAAAACTGAAGAGTTTGTTGTTAGAGTTTGTTGTTAGTTAGCCGACTTTCGTCAGAAGGTACTGAGGTCCCATCATACGGGAGGCAACTCAGCTAGTAGTTGTAAGGTTTTGGTGCAAAAACGAAGGTCCCATACGGGAGGCAACTAGCGTGTTCGCCCAGGCACGGGGAAAAGGGTTAATAAATTCAACAAGGCACAAACATTCATCATCTTATACAATACGCGGCAATTAAGTCACTGTTGTAAGCAAAAACACACAAGTACGCAAAAACCTACTCGTAGCCATGAATGGAACACAAGAGGTCTACAACATTACTTAGATCGAACTAAATAAAATAATCTTAAAACAGAATGAGCTGAACACACTAAATAAACAAGTAAAATGTGTATAGTTTATGCATAACGTATCCTAATTATTCGTCGTTCAAAAACAAAATATAACACAGACAATTTTAATAAAATGATTAATAACTCGGTAATTCTCGAGATAACAAATTTAATAATAAACATTACAAATTAAGTATATTTACTAACCTGGGAAATTTGACGTCAATCACTAACACACACCAGAGACCAACTACCTGATTCCCCATATGCATACCCTCGTCTCCCTATATCCCGACTTATCTAAACCACCCCGCACCACGTCTTTCCTAGTGCCTGCTTATACCCTAACCACTTGTTATTTAAAAATCGGTATTTCGTCTTTAAACAAAACAGAGGTCACTACATCGCAAGTTTATTAACTAAATAGGGGATAGGGTCCATTTCAGTATAAAATGAAAACTATCGTGATGGTATCAATAGAGAAATTATAGAGAATAAAAATACGAAGAAAATGAGCGGTCAAACGGTCAAAACAAAAAACAATCGGACCGTTAGAAGAAAATCGAAAAAAACTATATATATATATAATTTTTTACTATGCAATTTTCCAGCAGGCATGAATGCGACCGATATTAATTTACCAAAACGATTTCGGAAGTAGAAGTCTCATACTTCAAATCGTTCATCTTGGTTTTGCGTGAAAACGCCGAGAAACATGTTAGAAAAAGAGCTGAATATGACGAAAAACGGCCGAGGGCGCGAGGGTAGTTGAAGAGTGGGGCAGAGCAGCGGGCATGGAGAAACGATTATATATAGTACTACTTTCGCGCCGCGCGTATTTCATGATCTTTTCGTTCGAATATTTCAGCAACAAATACGAATGTCAGAACTATTTTTTTTTAATTCCGGGGTATTTCGTTCCGAGAAACATGATTTTTTGATCAAATTGCTGAAAAAACAAACAGGAGGGCATAAATTCCACTTTCTTCGCCAAAAATTGCATTATATTACAAACACCTATAGTTTGTAATATAATGCAATTTTTTAAAATTGGGGACTAGGTAGAAGCGTTTCGTTACATAAATGCATTAAATTAAATGTTCGTAGATTTTTGGAGTTGTATACAGGATGCCAAAAATTGGAACATCTGATCCATGTGATGAAAAATTGAACATCGGATACCATAACGCTAATGGTTTTCATTTTATAAGCAAAAAACAAAAAAAAAGTTTTTTCGCATGAAACTGTTAATAACAAAGCTGTTGGTTAAAAAATTTATCTAGCTAGGTGCTTTTTCGATATTAAGTCAAAATAAGGTGAAAAAATAAATTTCATAAATCAAAAAAATTAAAGTGTGTCTGGGGCATAAAAAGGTAATTTTTTACCAAATTTCTTTAATTTTTTTTGTAAAAGAAAAATAAAAACCAAAAACTAGGTTATTTGAATTTTTCACATAAATTTTGAGGTTATGTGAAAAAAGTGTAAATAAAAAGTTGTAGATTTTTTTATTACCTACAACATTTATTACCTACATTTAATTGCAAATTGTATGCTTATAAATAATATTTCTTGGACCACCATCTGAGTAATGAGATATTTATTGTTCGTAATTTAAATCTTACAATGCATTTCGAAAATTATTAAACCCTGCTCTAGGCATTTTTTTTAACAAATTGCAATGAAGAAAATGATGGCATAATCAATTTGGCATTGTACCGGGTAAGTCTCTTAAGATTGACACCCCCCTTATCTCACTTATCCTTTGCCGATTTAACTCATTCAAAAAAGGAGTAGACACGGTTTTTGATGAATTTTTATAATCTGAGAACAGATATTAAAAATCTTGTAAAATATACAGGGTGGAAAATAAAACATGGTTTTTTAAAATGGAACACCCCGTATATTTTCAGACCAAAATAATGTCCTTAATTTTCTGAATCCAAAAATTGTTATATAATCACTCCACCTGTTCGTGAGATATTACTGAAAACTTATCACATTACGGGTGTAAATTATAAAATAAGAATATCAAGATACCTCTGGAAACAATGCATATTTGCATTGTTTATTTGTTGACAGATGTCATCCAGTTTTTTGTGAGATAGTAGTTCACTCTCTTAGATATTAGCGTAAAAAATACGTAGTTTTCGTAAAGAAGCAAGTTATTTTGAAAATGGTATATTCATTGGAAGAGTGAAAAGAGTTACTTGAAATTTATATTCAGTGCAACAAGAATAAGTCTCTTGCTCGGAGGGAGTATGTTAGGTTATTTCGAGAAAGGCTACCTCCTTCCAAAAATAGTTTTAAAAACATTTATGCAAGGTTTAGGAATACCGAATGTCTGAGAGATAAGAAAAGGGAAAGGCGAAGAACAAAAACAAGAGAAGACACAGAACTCAACGCGTTATTATATTTTGCTGAAAATCCATCCAAATCATCCTATGCCGCAGCAATAGAATTGGATATATCACAAAGAAGTGTGATAAAAATATTACATCGCCATAATTTTAAACCATATAGTATTTTGCCCGTTCAATATTTAGACGACAACAACCTTCAAGACGGGTTAACCTTCTGCAGAGACATACTTGATAGAATAGAGGAAGATGATGAGTTTCCAAGTCATGTCTTTTGGACTGACGAAAGCAGTTTTTCGACTGCGGGAATTTTTAACAGAAAAAATGCACATTACTGGGCAGCGGAAAATCCACATATTGTAAAAAAAATAAAAAAACAAGGATACCAAACTGTAAACGTGTGGTGTGGCATCCACAAGGATGCTATTGTAGGTCCTGTATTTATAAATGGGCCCTTAAATAAATGCACAACGTTATGTGGATATTCTTCAACATCCAGTTGAAAATTATTTAGATAATATTAATTTAGTGGACAACAGATCTGTTATTTGGCAGCAGGATGGAGCACCACCACACTCTGCAAGGAACGTCACCGAATACCTAAACCGAAAATATCCTATTTGGATAGGAAGGCACGGTGTTATACATTGGCCCGCTAAAAGTCCTATGGACCTATGGATTTTTTTCTCTGGGGTACGATAGAACAAGATATATACGAAACTGGGGTTTTTATAATATGAATGAGTTAAAAGAATGCATACGTGTAAAAATTGAGGAATTAAACCAAAATGGTGATATATTTCAAAGGGTGAGAAGCAATTTTATAAAGCGATGCCAAATGTGTATTCAGAATGGTGGTGGTTACGTGGAAAATATTTAATTACGTTACGTGTAAATAAATAAAATTGTGTTACTCTATTGTGTTACTGTATTACAACTAGTGGCATCGGAAGCATCGAAATCATAGGAAATAGCAATGACGCATATACCACCTAATATCAATGTGTCTTAAATGTTACTTATGATCTGAAAATTCGCCACGGAAAACAAATGCCGACTGGTAATAAGACAACTCGACCGATAGTTTGAAATTAGACATGCGCCAGCATAATACGGGCGGTAAACTAGAGAATTTGTTACATGTAACCGTTTTGAGTGTACTATAACTACCTGCAACTTATAGAAATTAATTATAAGCATATCGGCATTACATTTATTGAGGAATTGCATTTTTAATGAGCATCTATTTCTCTTTATAGTTTCCAAATAGACTAGAATGGTATTATAGGACCAATAATTATATTATAGTAGATGTAAATATAGTTATTAAATATTTTCGAGCGCCAAGTAATGCACCGTTGAAAACCTTATAGCCTTAATTAAGTCATTATTTTGCTCGGGATATACACGTGTTAATAGTCGGCTGCGGTCCTCATCAATAATTTGGTGGTGACGCGTCAGAATGAATGGTTTGCAAACCTTTTTAAGGCGTCGTGTTCTTGCAAATTGACTTACAGAAATACGTAAGTAAAACGCCGTGGAAGATTGATGGGGATTATATACAACGTTAATAACGAGGTCAATAATAAAAAAATCGTAATGTATATATATATATATATATATATATATATATATATATATATATATATATATATATATATATATATATATATATATATATATATATATATATATATATATATATATATATATATATATATATATATATATATATATATATATATATATATATATATATATATATATATATATATATATATATATATATATATATATATATATATATATATATATATATATATATATATATATATATATATATATATATATATATATATATATATATATATATATATATATATATATATATATATATATATATATATATATATATATATATATATATTTGTGAAATGTAATCTTGGGTTTGTAGGGTTTGTATCTTGGGTTTCTATTACATATTGTATATTTGTATATCTGTATCATATCATTTGTATATCTGTATATTTCTATATATCATTACATATAGGAATAAGCAAATAGATGAATAATAAGGAAGACACACTTACCAGTTGTATATCTGGATATACACACGGAATCGGATCACTTAGATGTACAAGTACAAGTTCCTTCACCTTCATTGAGGATCTTCAGAGTGATGTACGATTTGATGTTGATTTGTAACACCTCTCCTCTTTCCGTTTTCGACGGAACTCAAGATGAGGGATTCTACTTCCCAGTGAAACATGCACATCTAAGTGTGTAAGAAAAGCCATGCCTGAGGCTAATCCATCACAGGATATATCAAGAAGTACTTCACAAGAACCTACTAATAATAATGATAACAAAGGTTTAACTCTAAAAAAACTGTTTTCCTTTCTCCAGAGAAAAAAGAAAATGTGCCTATAATACAGAAGTCCAATCCTGAGCCAAAAATGCTTAGCTAGTTCCACGATAAAAAGTTTTTACTTATGGCGAAATTTTGACCACAGACCAAGTTTTAAACAGATTAAAGGCAGCACAAGAAAAAAATCACAAAATAATACAATTAAGACTAAAATAAACACGAATAAGGGTGCAGTAAGAAGAAAAGAGAACCCTAAAAGTAATAAGAATTAAAAAAAATGGAATATCCGTCTAAAAATAAAAGTAGTGACGAAGAGGATACTGACCAATTTTTATGTTATACTGACACGGGATTTTCTTCAGAAGAAGAAGTGGTTGAAGCCTTGGTTGAAGATGATCTCATAGACATAAAACCGACACCTCTTAACCTCAGATTTAACAACCAGTTGTTTCGCGTTAGTTACCTTTAAAGGGGGAAAGAGAAACACTTCAATATTTAAATACATCTGCTCTGTTGAACATATTGTGGATAGTGAGGTGGGAGTTATTGGACTAAAAAGCATTGACCAAACTTAGCAGAATTTTGCTGTCAATGCTAATGACGTAAGTTTTGTAAAAACTGAGCTGATATTAGGAGTGTTGTTACCCTTTCCAGAAATTAAAATGAAAGGTGAACGGATTTACTACCATCTTGAAAAAAAAGTTCC